>JAULKJ010322222.1:0-10426 GCA_032355405.1 Rubia balearica
GTTGCCCAGTGGGGCAGTCCCGGGAGTGGAGGGAGAAGTCTGCTTTTCTGACACTGTAATGGTGCGTCTGGAGTTTCTGTTTTAAGGATTCAAGTCAAGGTAGAGATTGTTAGAGCATGACTTGAATCTGAATCCTTTTATGTTTTGGATTTATTATAGGGTAATTCCAATTCTGTTTAGGAATATGATTAGGCTAGTCTTATTCCATTTTGGGTAAGGATTCTGTAGTTTGGGAGATCTATATAAACTCTCATCTGGGTCTGTTTGTAATATATGAAACAGAGATATGATTGGTAGAGAGTAGGAAATCTGTAATTCTGGCATTTTCTCTCTAGTGGAATCCAATCTTGGTCGGCCGTGGTTGTAGCCAATTGGTGAACCACGTAAAATCTCGTTGTTTTTTTCGCTTTATTTTCTTTGCTTATTCTTTCTCGGATATTCCGCACAACACATAGTCAGAATATCAAAAGAGATCCGCAAGCATGAATCTTGAAGAACAATTAAGCGTTGCAAGTACAAACCCTAGATTTTGATTCTGGAGTCCACCAGAGAGAATATTCTCAAAAAATATTATTGTGAAAGATAAAATCTCCGAAAAATACAAGAGATCCTTAAATACTATAATGAACCCTGGAATGAAAAAAAAAGGAAATTCGGAATTAATTTCAAAATAAAACAAAAATTGAAAAACACTCAAAAATAGTAAATTACCATTTTGAGGGTTTAAACGAGCTCAAATGGCCAAAAAACAACCATCTTCATTGCAAAGCCTTGAGTACTGTTCTACTCGTCGAAACGGTTCCATCGGCACCGACTTCGCCTGATTCTGACACCCGACGCAAAAGTCACCGTATCGGACCTTTACAGCGATCCATTGTTTCTTCAATCACTGCCATAACATTTTTGAGGCTTGAAGCAAATTTAGAAAAAAATGGACCTCATATATAATATTTTGGTTGTATTATATTTGTAAAATAGGCCTCGTATTTGAGGGGGGAAATTACTGAGGCAACCAACTAAAATATGTAATAAAATTTTCTTACATGTATAGTAAATTTTTTTAAAATGACGTCCCTATATAATTAATAAAATTGGGGGTTTGAGCCAAACATTTCATTTGCCACTTGCTAGGGCCGGGTCTCATGAGTAATAGCAATGAGTCAAAGGGTTTGTACGAGCTACATGTATACTAGTATATATTATATATACATTTTATATTGTTTATCTTTTATCTTTTATCTAGGGTTAGCTGGTGTTCCAGTTGGTGTCAATTTGGGCGACCATGGGCTGAGCCAAGCTCATCACTAACCCACTGAGAAACTGAAATATACTACTCTTCGATATTTATTTGTTTTTTCTTCATGAAACTTTGTACGTTGAGTTTTATTGTAACCTAAATCAAACGTTGTCACGTGGCAAAAAATTCATCCACTACTTCATATTCATTCATATTTTTATAAAAAAATTGAAAAATAAATTAATTTATTAGTCCCAAGGCAGCATCTGATTCGACGCAAACTTCCCATATACAATAAATCTAACACACGAAATTTTCTGGTCCTTTTGTTTGCCCAAGTAGTTAGTGAATTTGTCACGCGTCAGGAACCTAATTTTGCTGAAGAGTGAGAGAAAGTGTATTGCACCTATGTGCCGTCTAGGGATGTGTCCAAAATTTTGAAGGCTTGGCGCTAAGTTAAAAAAAGAATTTCTAAAAAATTAAAATTAATTATTTAAAATAATAATAACTATTATTATAATTTTTGTACAATCAACTCTAAGTGAAATACGGTTTTTCATTGAAATTATTTAAATAGAGTCATTCTTCTAACATTTTTTGAAGAAACTCATCAACTATAGACTCATAATTAATTGTTTCTAAAACATTATTTTCAATTTTCTTCGACGTCAAACCATTGAGTCTTTGTAGATCTCAAAAATGACTTCAACAATTTCAATTTTAAAAACTTTGCTCTGCAAATGCAAATCACATGAAGAGTCAAAAAAATTTGTATGCAACAACTGTGTTATGAAAATAATCAAGACTTTTTAAAGCCTTTAAAATATCTAATGGTCCCATGTTTTTTGGAGGCAAAGATTCTCTAAATAATTTTTAACTCAACATACAAACCATTCCAGTAAATATCAGATTATCCATTATTCTGAAGTGCAACTTCAAATTGAGCACAAGAACATTTCAATCTCGCATCATCTGACTATAGCTTATAAGAATTAAATAAAAAACCAAAGATGTTTTCATAATCTTGGAATTGCTCAAATATCCTCTTAAGAGAAATAATAGCTTTATCAACAATTTATAAAAAAATAATTAACTCTAAAAGAGTCCTCTACAGATTGTGAATAAACTTTTGCAATATTTAAATTCTCATCAAAGATACGTTTTCTTCAAATTTCACGTCTTGAATAAAAAAGGAATCAATGTTCATCAATTAAGAAATCTCTTTAGCGTATCTAGAGAATCTTTAAAACCAGTTTCTCTATGCTTCTCAAAAAAGAAGCCAAACCTTTTACATTTTTCAATAGCAACAGGAATTAACATATCATTCGATTGTAAATTTTTACTAACTAAATTAACAACACATGTATTTAAAACCAAAAAATTATTGCTACAAAAAATTCAAAATCTCCAAGCTCGTTATTCGCTAAAAAATTAGCTTCACTTTTTATTTTTATATCAACACTTGTTTGTCCTACTTGGAGTAAAGCCTCATGTATATCAATCATTTAAAATCGTATGGTTTTAATACTTTCAACCCGACTTTCCCAATGAGTAGATGACACTAACTAAGGGGTCAATCCTTTAACATTATCTTTTAATATTTTCAAGTTTTTATTTATGTTTAATCAAAATTGTTGAAGATGGGGTTTTAAGGGTGTCCTTTCCCTTTCATTAATAACAAGTATTCCCAAATAATGGCTTACATCAGTCATTGCCCGAAGGTTTATGATATGAATCTCTTTGTTGGTGTGTCGTTTTACACCAAAAATAAATCAAATTCTAAGCTGACTTTTCCGTTCAGGATTTTGCAGTCGGTATGGGCATGCCAACCAATATAGCTGTGAGCAAGTTCGTTTCTCAAGAGATTGGCGAGACTTTTTCCTTAATCTTTAATCTGCGAATTTGTAACCAATATAACCATATGAGGGTAGTAAATAAGAAAAACCCAAAATTGAGAAAAAAGAGAATGAAAAATTGTTACAGATTGCGAAAAGATTTAACTATGATGAGAAAATTCAGGTTCCGATCAATTTCGTACTGGCTTTCTATCTCGATCATTGATGCAAAGATGATTTTAAATGCATTCAAACAAACTGGTTATAGTTGCAAACAACCAATCTTTCCTTAACTTGTTGGTAATCAGGAGGGCATCTCACCAACTAATTTTCAAACTAACATATATCCTAAGAGACGCTCTATAGTTTAATATGCTAGCAGCATTGAGAATGAGAAAGACCCAATTCATAACCAACAAACTCTGACGCGGGATTGTTAAATTAAGATGGTTGTTCCCTGCCACTGATTGAACTTAAATCACAATTACGGATGATTGGTTCAATTGGTATTAAATTAACTAACATGCTATCAAATATTGCGCACTACTCAATAACATGAGAGCAATCATAACATTATAATCAAGAACAACAGATGCAAGAATGCAATCAAAGGACTAAAAGCTAATTAGCTCTCACGAGAATCGATGCCAGTACTTCCTTGATCTTTGCCGGAAAAGATGAATTTAGCTAGAAAACATAATTGAATTAACAATCAAAAACATAAAAATAAATGATGAAAATTACCTGAATAAAATACTGAGAATCTCCAAAACGTGAACATTGTTTCTGCGCAGAGAAACTGTACTTGCGGTTCTGCCTGTCCTCTTGCGTACGAATGAAACCAAAATAAATGTATGCAAAATTACTACAACAAATAGATAGATAAGGAAGAAAAATATGTCTTTCCTTATCTATTTAGAATTCAGTGAGATAAACCCAATATTTTCTCCTACAATTTAGGAGTCTTCAAATCAATCCATTTTCTTTTCCAACTGTATTTTGACTTGCCATAATTCAGCAAAATAATCCATCGGCCAATCTCTTCCATCTCCATATTTTTCTCCTCTTCATCTCCAAGCACAAATAGCAACTCCCTTCATGTTTCCAGAATACGGGTTGGTATGGGCATACCGACCACAAATTGCAGCAACTTGGCAATTCAGCCTCTAAATCTCTAAACTGCAATAATATTCCAGACAACATAAATATCCAATAATTTAAACAACAATTCAGCTCAATAACAATCCAAAATTCATGGTAAAATCAACACAATCAATCAAATCAATGGAAATAACACAAACATTCAAGGTTAAAATGTGTACCATGTTGATCAAAAGATCGAAGTGTTCCAACAATGTTTCTACCATTGCGTAGCAAAACAAGAATTCTTTCTGAAAAATGTATTGAATCAATGTGTTAGAAGAAGAAAAATCGGGTAGGAAAATTAAATAAAACTAATCGTTTATGCGCAAGAAATATAAAGGAAAAAATAATTGACTACACACATATGTTTGTGAGCAAAAGTTTTTATAAATTGAAAAATAGCACGACGGGTATTCCCAAGTCAGTGTATTATTATAGTTTAAAATTTTAATGAATACATTTCATTCTTCCAAAATTGATATATATTCAACATATTTTCTCTAAATGAATAAGATTCAGCTATTTATAGTACAAGTACAAGGAGATACGAAGAAAATCTTGAAATGTCAAACTGCATAAGTTCGGTGGAGATTGTGTGAAGAGGCACAATGAATGCATAAAAGTGGCATGCCCAGTCTTTGTTGTGCGCCCACGATCTGCACAATAAATGGTGCATTTGAATTATGATGTTCCTTTAAACCACCAAATAAATTCGCACTTATTATTGTTACGTATAATGGAGTAAGCAAATCAAACGTTAAGAAAATCTTAAAATTTAAAACAGCAGTAGGTCTGGCGTGGAATCGTGCGATAGGGGACAATGACCACAAAAAGGAGTGTTGCACAAACCGTGTCCTGCACCCATGGTTGGCACGTTTGTGCATTGGGTGCTAGCTTGCTAAGGGTTTTTATTAGTTTTGACAACATTATAACGGTTTAAAAAAGAATAACATATTTAGACAACATTATAACTAAGTCTATCAAACACTTAACTACTAAAACATTCAATATAACAGTGTAACTGTTGTAGCAAACGGTAAAAATGGAAATGTTACCCAAAGATTATCTTTCATTACACCATTTCTACAAAACACGGAGGAGGAGGCATTGGGAATCTCCACATAAATGAGCAAATCAATGGAAAGAATGCAAACATTCAAGGTTAAAATGTCTACCATGTTGATCAAAAGAATGAAGTGTTCCAACAATGTTTCTACCATCACGTAGCAAAACGAGAATTCTTTCTGAAAAATGTATTGAATCAATGTGTTAGAAGAAGAAAAATAGGGTAGGAAAATTAAATAAAACTAATTGTTTATGCGGAAGAAATATAAAGGAAAAAATAATCGAGTACACACATATGTGTGTGAGCGAAAGTTTTTATTAATTAAAAAATGCACGACGGATATTCCCAAGTCTTCGTATTATTATAGTTTACAAATTTAATTAATACATTTCATTATTCCAAGATACCCCGAGCTTAATTAGGCTTTCATGTGTTTCATTAATTTAATTGGTATACATTCAAAATATTTTATCTAAATGAATAAGATTGAGCTATTTATAGTACAAGGAGATACGAAGAAAATCTGGACATGTCAAACTGCAGAAGTCTAGTGCAAATTGTGTGAAGAGGTACACTAAATGCACAAAAGAGTTATGCACGGTCTTTGTTGTGCACCCACGATTTGTACATCAAATGGTACATTTGAATTATGATATTTTTTTTAAACCACTAAATAAATTCTGTTTATTAATTTTTACAGATAACGGAGTAATCAAATCAAACTGTAAGAAAATCTTAAAATTTCAAACTACAGTAGGTGGGACATGGAATAGTGGGACGGGGGACAATGACAACAAAAAAGAGTTGTGCACAAATCGTGTCGTGCACCCACGGTCTGCAAGTTTGTGCTTTGGTGCTAGCTCTATATGGTTTTTTTATTTGTTTCGATAACATTATAACTGTTTAAAAGAGAATAACATATGTAGACAACATTATAAATAAGTTTATCAAACACTCAACCACTAAAATGTACAATATAACATTGTAATTGATGTAGCAAAAGGTAAAAATATAAATGTTACCAAAAGATTATCTATATCTACACCATTTCTAGGAAACACGGAGGAGGAGGAGGCATCGGGGATCTCCACAAAAATGACCAAATCAATGGAAATAATGTAAACATGCAAGGTTAAAATGTCTACCATGTTGGCCAAAAGAACGAAGCGTTCCAACAATGTTTCTACCATCGCGTAGCAAAACGAGAATTCTTGCTGGAAAATGTATTGAATCAATGTGTTAGAAGAAGAAAATCGGGTAGGAAAACTAAAGAAAACTAATCATTTATGCGGAAGAAATATAAAGGAAACAATAATCGACTACACACATATGTGTATGAGCGAAAGTTTTTATAAATTAAAAAACAGCAGGTCGGATATTTCCAAGTCTTTGTATAGTTATAGTTTACAAATTTAATGAATACATTTCATTATTCCAAGATAACCGGAGCTTCATCAAGATTTAATTGGTATAAATTCAAAGTATTTTCTCTAAATGAATAAGATTAAGCTATTTATAGCACAAGGGATACAAAGAAATATTGAAATGTCAAGTTGCAGAAGTCTGGTGTAGATTGTGTGAAGAGGCACACTGAATGTACAAAAGAGTTGTGCTCGGTCTTTGTTGTGATCTACAAAATAAATGGTAGATCTGAAATATGAAGTTCCTTTAAACCACTAAATAAATTCTACTTATTATTTTTTTACATATAACAGATTAAACAAATCAAATTGTAAGAAAATCTTAAAATTTCAAACTGCAGTAGGTCGGGTGTGGAATCATGTGACAAGGGACAATGACTTCACAAAACAGTTTTGCAGAAACCGTATCGTGCACCCACGGTATGTACGTTCGTGCCTTGGGTGCTAGCTTTCTAAGGTTTTTTTTATTAGTTTCGACAACTTTATAACTATTTAAAAAAGAATAACATATTTAGACAACATTATAACTAAGTCTATCAAACACTCAACCACTAAAACGTGCAATATAACAAAGTAATTGTTGTAGCTAGCAAGAGGTAAAAATGGAAATATTACCCAAAGATGATCTACTGATGCAGGGGCAATTTACCATTTTTAATTGTTTTCCGATTTTGTTTTTATTTTGGAAATTATTTTCTAAATTCCTTTTCATTATTATTTCAGATTTTTTACTTTTAATATTTAAAGACCTCATGTCCGGCTATTTTATTCATTTAATCATAATATTATTTTCGAGATAATTTTCTCTCTGGTGGATTCCAGAACCAAAACCTAGGGTTTGTGCTTGCAGACCTTAATTGTTCTTCAAAATTTGTGCTTGCGAATCTCTTTGATATTCTGACTGCGTCAATTATGCAAGGGAAATTTACCATTTTTAATTATTTTCCAATTTTGTTTTTATTTTGGAAATTAGTTCCGAAATTCCTTTTCATTATTATTTCAGGTTTTTACTTTTAATATTTAAAGACCTCATGTCCGGATATTTTATTCATTCAATCATAATATTATTTTCGAAATTTTTTTCTCTCTGGTGGATTCCAAAACCAAAACCTAGGGTTTGTGCTTGCAGACCTTAATTGTTCTTCAAGATTCGTGTTTGCGGATCTCTTTGATATTCTGACTGCGTCAGTTGTGTGTCAAGGAGGTTGAAAAATATAATCTTCGAAATACGTATTTAAATAGAGAGGGGTGGGAAAATATGGTAAATGACTTGTTTAAAGAATCTGGTTTGAATTACACTAGAAAACAACTTAAAAATAAATGGGATTCACTTAAAGAGCAGTGGAAACTATGGAAGGATTTAAAAGGGAAAGAGACCGGACTTGGATAAGATCATACGCTTCAGACGATTGATGCATCAGAGAAGTGGTGGAGTGGAAAAATTAAGGTACGCAAAATATTTCTTTGTATAAATTTGATTTCCATAAAACAAGCATCGTGTTTTGAAAACAATTTTCCTTCAATGATTCAGGAGAATAAGGAATATGTAAAGTTAAGAAAAAAAAAGGCATCTCACCATCTCCAGAAGAGAAATTGGACAAAATGTTTAAGGGAACTTCAGCCACGGGATTGAATGCATACATACCTGGTGTATCTGTATCATTGCCTGAAAGTCCAATTCAAGTAGACAATGGGGATGACGCTGGAGAGAGGTACAGTTCAAACGATACAGTTCAATCTTCTAAAAGAAGAAAGAAAAATGGAAAATACAAAGAAGCTTCCTCAAAACCTGGAAAGGTCGGAGGTGCTGCTCTATTAGCACATAAAATTGACCGAATGTGTGAAGCTCTTGAGAGAAAATGTAAGAGTGTGGTAACTTCAGATGATACTAGTATTGATGCTGTGATGAAGGTTGTCCGATCTTTGCCTGGGTGTGAGCAGGGCACCGGGTTATTTTTCTTTGCAACCCGATTGTTCCTGCAGAAGGAGAGGAGGGAGATGTTTTGCTCTACGCAAGGAGATGAAATGAAGTTACAGTACCTAAAATATGAGGCTAAAAATTAATTTATTGTTTAGACCAATTCCTATTCAGATTTTCTTTTCCAGTTTCAGTAAGACTCTAGTCAAATAGGTTCTATTTTTTTTGTGTTTGAGAATTTATTATTGTCTTGAATGTGACGGACACCTTTTGTATTTGTTGTCTTCGTTGTGAAGAAGTTACCGTACCTAAAAGCTGCTAGATTAAATGTCAAAATTTTGCATATTAAGATTGATGTGATGAATGAAATTTACAATTTCAAATAAGCAAAATTTTGCATTTGTTAACACATTGTAATTTATTTTTGCAAGTTTGATTGATACATGAAATTTTGGAAACAGACGATAGTGATGATGAAATAGAAATGATTGTACAAATGACTACTCTCATTGTTCAGTACTATTATGAGAGTTATGTTGATAAAAATTCTTGCATGACTTCAAGTCAAACAGGTAATAGATGGGTAATGGAAGTTTTACAAGGCCATCCGATGCTACAATGAATTTAGAATGCATAAAGAGGTTTTTTATCATTTATTTCATGACCTGGAGACTGAATATGGTGTGTTGGGTTCAAATAAAGTAAATCATATTGAAATTGTGGCATTAGTACTTCATATTTTAGGTCGGGATATGGATTTAGAGGAGCAGCTGAACGGTTTCAACATTCTAAAGAAACCCTTAGTAGATATTTTGATGAAGCAATAAACTTATTGTGTTCGTATGGTGATAAAATGATCAAACCATTAGATCCAGAGTTTAGGAACATTCCTCCGGGGATACTGACAGATAAGAGATATATGCCACACTTTAAGGTAATATTAATCTTTTTGTTTCTGTTGTTGTTATTATAAAATTTATTTAACTATTATATAAGACATATATTTTTCTTTACTTTCAGGATTGTATAGGTTCTATTAATGGTGTGCATATTCCCGCTTCGATCTCTCCTCAACATCAAGTACCATATATTAATAGAAAATGCTATCCAACCCAAAATGTTATGGCAGTGTGTTATTTTAATATGCATTTTACATTTGTTTATGTTGGTTGGGAAGGATATGCTCATGACACAAGGGTGTTTCAATCTGTTCTTTGAAATCCAAATTCAAAATTTCCCACACCTCCACAAGGTACACATTTAACTTGTATTCTTAAAATTATGACGAATTGTGTGATGGAGTTGTGATATTTTCTACATTCTATTAACAGGAAAGTACTATATCGTCGATGCAAAATATCCACAGATTAATGGATTTTTAGGAAATTATAAGGGACTAAAACAACATTTTCAACAGTATAGAGGACGAGAGCCTGCAAATGAGAAAGAATTTTTCAACCATAAACATTCTTCTCTTAGAGTTGTTATAGAGCGCACATTTGGGGCTTGGAAAAGGAAATGGCACATTCTGAAAATTTTGGAAGGTTACTCGTTCGTGAAGCAAGTGAAGATTGTCATTGCAACCATGACTCTTCATAATTATATTCGTAGATTATGATAGACATTTTGACATTGACGAAGATTCAATTGACATATCCGATGATACGATGGATGAGAATGATGCAGAAAAAGCAAATAATCGTCATGTGTGACAAGAAATGGATGTGTTAAAATGAAATTGCTCAAAGTTTAATGAGATCGCATCGTGGTGGACGTGTTTAAGGTTATTTCGACTAAGTGAATTTG
>JAULKJ010322249.1:0-10426 GCA_032355405.1 Rubia balearica
CTTCTTTACAAGCTTGTATATGTAGGTATATCTTTATATATAGTGTAGTATTTACCATTATATGAGCAAACGCTTAGAAAAATCCTTTGTCTCCATGGATGACCTCGGCTTTACATTATCTACTTAATTGTAGTTAAGAGTACTTTAGGGCTTAAAAATAGTACATTTGAGAGGTACGACGATGACCTCCCAACAAGCTCCACCTCAACCCTATTCAAGGGGCAAATAGCAGTCTACCAAAATGCCTCACTCTACAAGTTGGATCAAGAAGAGATCTTGGAAGAAATTTCCCAATTGGCTAAGAAGCAAAATGCTTTTGCAGAGAAAACAAGGCGTGAGATTGTAGATCTCGTGAATAGGGCTTCTCAAGCATAAAAAATCTTGAATTCTAAGTTGGACAACTTTCCACCTCGGTGAACCTAGTTGAGGCCAAACACTCCAGAAAGTTCCCTTCCGAATCGGAGATCAATCTGAGGAATATTAGAACATTAAAACTTAGGAGAAAGAAGGAGGTGTGCGAGCCTAAGAAGGAGATCTTACAAAAGGAAGACTTGATTTTAGAGAGGAAAAAAACCAACTTAGAGGAGCACGATATGGTTGTAAAGGATGATCCTGTCAAGGAGATTCCCACACCCGAGGTGAGGGTGAATCCTCTACCACATTTCCTTAGTGCACTTAGGGGAAGGGCGAAGGTGACAACAAATGATGAGCACATTCGAAAGATCTTCGAAAAGGTTGAGGTTAGTGTTCCACTTTTGGACTTGATTGAATATGTTCCCTCCTATGCTAAATTTTTTAAAGTTGCATGCACTAATAAAAGGAACAATCCAATTAGGAAAATTGAAAATCGGGGGGAGTTTGCTGCTTTAAATTACAAGAAGTTGCCTACAAAATCTGATGACCCCGATATGTTTTCAATTCCTCTCTCCCTAGGAGGTAAATTGGTGAAGAATGCTATGATAGACTTAGGGGCTTCTATTAATGTTATCCCTTCTTGAATTTAGGAGTATCTAGATATAGGTAAACTTAAAGAAGCTGGGGTAGTTATCCAAATAAACAATCATTCTCAAGCTAGCCCTAGAGATTTAGTAAAGGATGTAATGGTAAGAATTGGTAATTTAATGTTTCCAGCAGACTTCTATGTCCTTAACGTAGCGTACGATAGTGGTGCACCCTAAATTTTATTAGGGAGACCTTTTCTTAAAACTTCAGGAACTAAGATTGATATTCATTTAGGAACACTGACCCTAGAGGGTGACATTGACAAGGTGGGTTTTGATATATATAAATCTAAACATGATTTACCTAATCACATTCTTGTGTGGAAAGGTATAACTTTATGTGATGAACGTGCTCAATATGAAAACACTTGCATGGTTGAGAATGATGATTGCCTTGATGAAGCTCTTTGATGATAGTGACTAAGATAGCCTAGATGATGAAATTCTTGATGAATACGTGAGTGATGAAATAAATCCTACTTTGCACTTTAATTGTGATGATCATGTCGACGAGATTTATGCTTGCATGATGTTAGTGATGACTTGTCTATCTTGGAATGTTTTTCTATGCTCACTAACATGCAATGGTTAGTGGAGAGTGGCGAGGACGTAAAACTTCAAGGACCACCTCCTAAACCCAAAGAAATGGCTAAAGGCTCGACATTCCCTAGGAATGGATATTCACTCTCTTTGGCAAGCAAAGCGCTTAAAGGTAAGGATGGAACTTTGTAGAGACCTCACCATAAGGATTTCACTATGGGTGAAGTTGCTGATGGTGACTTCAGAGTCCCAACAATGTTGACTGATGAATTTGAGTTCGAGTCTCGTACTTTTTTATTGGAAGGACATAGAGTTTATTAGGTGACAGTTTTCAGACAGAGAGGAAAAAGGAAAGAAAAGGCATTATTCGCTGGCAGCCTCGTGTTAACACCTCTTAGCATGAGGCATAATTCATACCAGGCACCCTCATCACGAAGTTAGCCTCGTGTCAGGCACCTTCAGCATGAGGCATACCACGTGTCCAGCCTTGTGTGGGTACTATAGATGGCTAAAAAGGCAGATTTTCAAAAATATGAATTTCAAGCCAAAAAATGCATTTTTTTGCCCATTAATTCAGCAAAATATTTGTTTCCTTGAAATACTGGGGTAAATAGTACATCAACACGTACCTTGTTCATAGTTAAATTTATAATTTTTCCCTTTGATTCTCTAATTACAAAATGCCATCCTTATCACATTTGTACCTCCCTCTTAAATCACATTCTTTTCTTAAAATAAAGGATTCATAGTACATTCCCTCACCCATAGGGACCATATAGTTAATTTGGATCCATCAAAAACACCCACTCTCACTCCATCTTCGTGAAGCTCGAAAAACGTGAAGCTTTTATCTTAATAATTAACATTTTTGCTTCTTTTTGTGTGGATTTCATATCTTGGCTTCAAATTCTGGGTAATCCTTTGAGATTTACACTCACTTTATTTATTTAGCATTATGATTATGTGATGAAGAGCTTGAATCTCAAAATATTTTGAAGATTTTTTGGGAAATATTTAGGTTATGTGAATGATATTGTGTTGAACTAAGTGTGAGGGAAGTACGCGTCCTTATGCTTTGATGGTATGGTTTTCATTTCTTGTTGTATTTTAGGAGGAATGATTATTGATTACATAATCTTCTTGATGGGATGCTACGATTTTCCATGAGTTTAATTTTTAGGGAGAATGTTTCTTGATTGAATAGCCTTTATGTTGAGATAGCATGATTTGGAATGCTTTGGCTATTAGGAAGAAGTGTTATTCTTGAATGATACTTTATGCATATCTTTGTGTCTTCTTTAATTACCACCTTCTTCTTCTTGTGAAAGGATGGCTCCAAAAATAAATTGGTCAGAAAAAGGAACAACTTCCTGGGGTTACAAAGATAAGAAGTCGTCCGAGGTTGGGAGACAAGAGCCGGCGAGTCCCATTCCTCCTACCCCTGCTTTTGTTGTTGATGAGTTTATGAGGTTGAACACCATTTATGGGAGTGCAGATCGGAGATATAAGTACTTGAGATGCCCAAAGAGGACCATATTGGAGACGATGTTTGCATGCAAGGAGACATTTGGAGCTCTATGTATACTTAAGTTAGGAACTTATTTACTAAGCCAAACAGGTCTAGAGGGTTTCTTAGACAAGCATTCCAAGACTTACATACAATGTAATTTGGAGTTTTTGATGACCTTGGATAAAGCGGAGGAAAATTAAGGGAGGATAGTTATCCATTTCCACTTTGATGGTAAGGAGTACACTATATCTGATCGGGATATTGCCCAAGAATTCAATTGGAAGTACGGGAAGGAGATTATGAGGACACAGCAACAAGGACTTCCATTTTTATTGAGAAATTTTTGGAGAATTCTTTTAGGAACAAAGAAGAAGCATCTTTGCAAGATCACTGTGATTGTCAATCTGGCATTACGATATTTCCACCACTAATTCTGCATGGGTGTATTCTATCACAGAGAGATTTCACATTGCCCCGGTTCGTACATCCAAGTTCTTTGGGTGGTGACTACGGAGGGGAATTTCTACCCCAATATGGTGGGGGCATTCGTGGAACAATGAATGGAAATGGGATAGGTGGAAAGAAATGAATGGGTGGCATGGTCGGACTCTTAGCCCAAAACCTGGGCCATCCGGTTCCTTCTCCGTTTGTATTGGCGAACTTAGGTCGTTCGAGGATGAGATACACTATGGAATATTTAGAAAAGGCTTCAATGGTTTCTTCCACTCCTTTGGATGACTATTTCATTTTGTTGTATAGTGGTGCTGCAGTTTGCAATTTCATGGTTCTTTCACATCCTGGGCACACCGCTATCAACCAGACACTATATTTGAGGACCCAATCCTAGCACCCGATCCACGGTTTGAGAAACATTTCTATAGGGTCTTCTCAAGCCATGATATAGACATTCAGGAGGATGGTGAGACTCCGTCTTGGGCACCACCTAGTCCCACTCACCAACCCGTGGACTTTCTCGACCAATGATATGTCCATTTTGTGATATTATTTTGGGAATTTTTAGATTCATTTTTATAGACTTTTTTTTTCTCTAGATGTAGCACTTTGCCTTGAAATTATCTAAGGAGAGTTAAGAGCGACTTTGCACTTTTATTACTTTTCTAGGGGATTTTGTGTGACAAGGTAATTGTTGGAGGACCATGAAGACTTTCTTTGAAAATTTTAAGACCTTCTTTTGAGCTTTGAAGACTTAAGGAACTAAAGAAAAGTGAGGTAAATAGTATTACTTGAGACACGAAGAAGAAAGAAATAAAGATGCTGAATTTGGCATCGGTCGGGACTAGCTAGGAATCTGTCGCGAATCACGACGAACATGTGGCCAGAAATATTTCCTTCATTTTGTACTACAAATACTAAAACTTATCCTCTCTCTTCACTCTCTTCTTCTTCCTGCGCGACTTGGAGCCTGAAACCCTAAGTTTTCTTCTACTTTTCTTAGTTTTTGTATATTAGTTATATGTTTTCACTGTCTAGGTTAGTTTTCTTCTAGGAAGAAATCGATTGAGGCTTCCTTTATTCACATATTGAGAATAATTTCTATCTATTTAATGCTTTCTCTATTATGCATTTATGGATCTTTGATGTTGGTTGTTAATGTAATTTATTTGATTGAAAGTTTCAAAATATGCAATGCTTGTATGAGAACTTGTTAGGAAAGGTAAAGTAGTTAAGTTTCCCCTGTTTTGATATGGGATACAATAGTATGAGTTGGAGCTTCTAATTAGGTTGATGATGTGATGATAGATAGATGAATGTGATGATGATGAACTCTTTGTCATGTTTGTTTAAGGTAGAAAATATGATAGGTCTGTGAACGTTGAACGTTCTTGACTAATATTAATAAATGCATAAATTGGTTTAATGCTTAGACATGGTGTAGTGTTTATAAATGTTACCAAGCTTGTTGATGTTTTTTACTCAATTCCATTAATGGGAAATGTTTAGCCGTTTCTTGACTAAAGGGGTCATTAGTGAGGTTTACTAAGAGATATCGAATTCACTTTTCTAAACTACTATCAAAGAAGGATAGAAGATTTATCTTTACAACAAGTAGTTAAATTAGTAAATAGGTTGTGTATTAAATGATAGATAAGAAGTTTGGAAGGGGAAATAAATTGCATCCAATGTCCCGTAACTTGTGATTTACTCCCTTTTTAGTAGCCTGTTGCAGGTTTAGCGTATTTACTTTACTTCGCTAGTTGTCTTGTCTTTAAATTCATACCTTAGAAAAACCAACAAAAAATCCCCCTCTTTATTTTATTATATATATATATCTAGGCTTATATCCACCCTTATATGCATTAACCCTTAGGAAAATTGCTCTTCTTCGTGGATGACCCCTATTTTCCATTGTCTACTTATTTGAAACTTTGAGAGGTATGGCGAAGACCTTCCAAACAACTTCCGAGTTATACACAAATTGTGCAAGAGGTTGGTCATATGGTAGGTGGGATTACAATTATAGGAGTTTGGGCCTAGGATAGACTTGATGGAGGGTACCATGAAAGTTTATGGGTCTAGGTTGGACTCCATCGAGCAGAAAGTGATGATGGAGTTTGCTATTGTGGATGAGAGGGCATATATCAAAGAAGAGGTCATCAAGCAATTGATCGACAAATTTCACATATAAAGGCTCGATTTTTTTCGGACGTTATTCCCATCGAGAGGAAAGAAATGTGACATGAAGAAAAGAGGAGGAAGCACGAGACTCAATACTTGAGGAAAGACCCTTCGGGGTCACATGAGTGAGTTCCACTACTTCTCTCTTTCTCACTGATGATCTATATTATTTCATTGCATTGGGGACAATGCAAAGTTCAAGTGTCAAGGAGAGAGTGGTGAAACACGTAAGAGTTTTTCATCTCGATATTCCTTCGTGTTTTTGGTTTTGTTTGGGTAGTTTTGTTGTTATCTTTGGTTTTAGGAATTTTGGTAGAATTTTTTGTGGTGTGTTTTTTTTTTGTTTTTTCATGATCTTCATACAGTATGAGGCCCACCTTTGGGTTACTTTGTGCTACCCAAAAAATTTAAAAAATTATATATACCTGGCTAAGTTGGAAACCCGAAAGGATAACTTAGGCAAATATTGGAAGAAAGCTAGGATAAGTCAAAAACCTAGGTAAAAATGAGAGGCTAGGCCTTTTCAAGTTCAAAAACCTAAGAAAAAATAAGAGGTCATGTGGAAACATGTGAGAAGTGAGCTCAACATGTGTGAATGCTAGGATGAAAACCCTAAAGGGCTCCTAGGAAAAATGAGAGAAATCGAAAACTAAATGGAACTTCTTATGGTTCTGTCGGAAACATCTCTTGGATTGTCTTCGGACACTCCTTCAATGGAGTAAGCTAGTTTAGCACATATCATTTTACTTTGTACTATTCTTCTTTGATGGATTTTGGGTGGATCGGTTATTTTACCATCTTCGAAGAGAGGGAGAGTTGTGAGATTCTTAAAATATTTTGGGGAACTAGGGTAGCTTAGGAATAAGTTAAATGCATCGGTTTGCTTCTCTTTGCATGGTACATTCCTCTTGGATATTTTCTCATTTTTGTTTACTTGAGTCCGAGTAAAGATTGAAGTGTGGAGGGTGGATGTGTACCATTATGCATGCATTTACAAATGCATTTGACACATTAATTATCATGTTTTTTTTGTTGATTGCTAGTTTTAGTTAGGTTTAACGAAAAAGGATTTTGACGCCCGTTATTGGTTTTCTTGCCTAAATTCTAATTTTTGTAGACTTAATTGAATATAATTGATTCTTTTTATTCAAAATCACTTAGATTTTCTTTTGTGAGCTTATTAGTAGGTTGCTCATGAGTATTTTGACATCCTTTTGTAGAAGGCCATCCGCGAGGATGGTAGAAGTTATTAGAAGGCCATTTGCAAGAATTGTAGAAGATATTGAACTTCATTCGCGAGGATGGTAGTAGATAGAAGGGAACGTACCTGAGTGTGTGGTAGTAGATGGGTTTGAGCCGGTAAATGCAGAATTGAAGTTCAAAAAGGTCAAGAACGCAAGGCGACTTCAACATGCCGAACCATTTGGTGGACCGACCTGCCGACAAGAAGCCCATCACAAGCCAACCTAGCCTAGCACAAGCCATTCCAGGGGTGGCTAGCTTGGGCTGTGCTGGCTGACACAGGCCATGTAGGTTCGTGCATCCCGTGTCCCCAAGTTCACTCCAATGGCTAAGTATGGATTCGGACCACAATTTTTTTACATAGTCCACATCGTTTTAAGTCCCAGATGTGATGAAAAACACACAGGGTGTGAGAAATAACATGTCCCATTCCATTAAACTAGGTAAAAATTCTTCCAGCAGACAGGCCGCACTAAACGACACAGGCGCATAGTCAGACGTTCAAACGTTAGCTCAAGTCAGCGGCCCGTGCCAGTGCGTATGACCCACACTAGCACAATACTTCACAGGCCACGATAGACCACGTATCCAATGTAGCACGACCTAGCATGGGCTATTTCATGGCTAGCGGCCCACGCCAGCAAAACCCTTCACGGCCCGTGCCTTTTTTCACTGTCTGCATCAGTTGTTGCTGCTATGGTTTTTAGGTCTATTTTGGGCCTATTTCAAGGACAATTCCCTACTACTATATATATGGACTTATGTCTTATAGGGTTTAAGTTTATGCTCATTTTTATACTCAAAGAGTTGGGATGCGAGAGAAAAAGTTAATCCTTCTCTCTAGAATCTTTTCTCCTCTTCACTTCATTTTTCTTTTGCAAAAAGGCATTGAACCCAATGAAATACTTGGGTTCAATTATTAGGGAGTAGTTAATTTTCTTGGGTATTTGCATTTGTATTAATGAATTAATGGTTTTTGTGAGATTCCTTAGATCTACCTATTACTATGTGTTGATGATTATTATGTTGGCTTGTTTTTCATTTTATTACTAGTTTCATGATTGTCACACTAAGAATGGCACACACTATAGTTTAATTTCATGTAGGTGCAATTGTACATCTCACATGGAAGGAAATCTAGATTTTCTTGGGGTAACGATAGGCCGGAACTGTGTGGGTGTTTGCACATGGGTTTTCAGTTAACGTTATGATTGACCAAACACTAATTAGCCAACACGTTAGTCTGAGGGTTACATATAGAGATATCTACAGTAACAGCTTAGGTTAGCTTTGCAACCCCAAAGCCATTGATAAAGTGCTTTATCCCCTTTAACTTTTAGGCCTAGGGAGAAGTATTCGTGGTGAAGTACCCGGAACTTAATCATGTGGGTGAGACTCAGATCTGCACACCAGGTAGGGTCATTATTGCACTCCTCTAACTACGGAGGCGGTGCCAATGGAAGATTACATGCGTACCCTATGTGACAGGTATGGGTAAGTGTTGACCATCGATCACACAATGTGTCGTAAGCACTAGAACAGGTTTGTAGTTCTTGTTTGCGATGGAATCAAGGATAAAAACAACATTGTTCATGTTACACAAGTACTCCCCAAGTGCTAGTTTACAGGGTTTATTATCTCGTGATTTGCATGTTAGTAGTTATTAGTGACCCCTCCCCCTCTCAGAAAGCCTATTTTACCAATACTAGCTATTCCTGACATGTGATCGAATTGACAACTCGATTGTGGCTGTGTTTAGTTAATTTTTAGATTCTAAGAATCTCTGTGAATGACCACAACTTGACACTATCTGCCCTATATGTAGCATAACATTAGGAAAGTTAGCAACATTACAAATTTTATCTTCGATCATGGTCCCCTCTCGGTCCAGTTAGTGAATCTCCCGTTGATTTATTAAGTAACTCTGGAAAGGGTGGGTTATACCATATTTTGAGCTTTTAAGACTTGAGGAATTGAAGAAAAGTTAAGTAAAGAGTAAGACTTCAGACAAGAAGAAAAAAGAAATCAAGATGCTAAATTTGACATCGGTCGCGATGAATGTGTGGCAAGTAGCGACGCACGTGTGGTCAGAAATCTTTTCTACTTTCTTGTACTATAAACACTAAACCTTATCCTTTCTTTTCATTCTCTTATTGTTTATGCGTGACTTGGGGCTAAAAACCCTAGGTTTTCTTCTTCTTTTCCAAATTTTTGTAGATTAGTTAAGTGTTTTCATTATCTAAGTTAGTTTGTACTTGGGAGCATTTGATTGAAAATTTTAAACCAATGTAGGAAGAACCTCTATTTCACTCTTTCTTAAAGCATTTGTTATTTAGCATTTATTATGATCATAATATGAATGTTTTCTTCATTTATGCTATGGGTTGTTTGAGAATATGAAGTGTTTGTATGATTAAGTATTAGGAGGTTAGAGATGTGCACAATTTCTTAGCTCTTTGACATGAAAATCAAAGAACAAGGAATTATAACTTCTTCTTGTTGTGTAATGTAATGTTAATATTTCTTCATGAGTATGTTAATGTGGATTTGTATCATATTTATCCTAAGGTAGCACTAAAAGGTTAAATCTTGAAGGTTGATTGTTTTAGGTTTAACCTAATAAATGCTTTGTTTGGATAAGTGGCTTGGCATTTGGTAGAAGGCTTGTAGTTGTTATCAAATCTATGGTTCTTGCATGTATGATGCCATTGATGAAATACCTTCGTGGCATTGATTTTCTAAAGTGATCATTAATGAGGGTTGCAAGTGGTCGTTGAACGTCGTTGGGAGGCCGTCGTCATTCCTCTCAAAGATAGTATTTATAGCCCTAATTGTGGCTAACTACTAGAAAGTAGATAGTAGCAAGTCGGGGTCGTCCACAAGGAAAATTTGTTTTTATCGAGTGTTAAAAGTAGTGAAAAAGCACACGAAGAAGTAACTTTACGTGTTCGGTAACCAAGTTGGGGGGTTTTGAGTTTAGAAAACACTATGATTACTTTAAATAACTAAATTAACTAACAATTAGAGAAAACAATATTACTAAGATCACGCTAGCACAAAATATGTAATTAAGATTATAACGAGTCTTGGACGTAATTGGTTTACATTTCTAATCATCTTTTGATCATCGACTAATCATCCTATTTTTAGGAATTGATCACATATTGTGGAGAACTTACCAACATCTTTCGAGTGAAGATATTTCTAGCCTCTCCTCGATTATAGTTAGAGTGGGCGATCGGCGTCATACAATAACCCTTACCCGCAGGTCACCCTAGACGATTGGTGTCATAGACTTCCCCAAGAATAGCAATGCACATGGAGAACCAATACAACTAACACAATATCCTAAAAGAGAGAAATACGACTACGAGGACCGGCCTTCATGCTAATCGTTATTAGTTCTTTCATGAATGCTTCTAACTACATTTAGTGTGTGAGATCCTTGACCTCTAAACATTCTATGAAAAAAGTGATCGTGGTAATCCGCAATGCT
>JAULKJ010322259.1:0-10426 GCA_032355405.1 Rubia balearica
TGATTATTGAAATCAATGGCTTCCAGGGTTAGATTGGCACATACATCAGAAAGTTAGGGTTATTTTGGCACTTTTTCTTTTTGCAGGGTTATATTGGCACTTTCAGCATAAAGGTAGGGTTATTTTAGCACTTTACTCTTGATTTTATGATAGGAGCCCATGATTCTACTACGGTATCAGATTGATATCGATTCTATAATTTCTCTCTTCCCTTCTTCAACATGCGTTCCTCTGCTGATCAATCATAGTCGGAAAATGAACCCACCGGCGACAGAACATCTCAAAACACTACCCATCCCCATCCCCATCCCTCCAAAACTCCTTCTCAAATAGCTATGACTCAAGCACTCCATGTTGCATCAATCAAAACTCATGTCCCCTGCACGTTAGATCTCACTGAATCCAACTATAACACTTGGCGCGCTCTATCCCTTGTTACAGTAGGTAAATTTTCCCTTATCTCTCATATTGATAATTCAACCCCCGCCTTAACCCACCGATCTCGAATGGCAGATTCATGACTTTACAATCCTCTCATGGATTTTTGGATCTATACATCCCCAATATCTTTGATATTTGTCGTGTAAAAGACACCACCACTCAAACGGTTTGGAATCGCATTGAAAACCTCTTTCGAGACAACAATAAAAGTCGAGCCATTCAATTGGAGATAGAATTCGGGGGCCTTGTTCAGGGTTCTCAAAAGATATATGATTACTTTCAAAAGTTGAAGACTTTGGCGAATAATTGAATGGATGTTGACAGTCCCATTTCTAATGGAACTGTAGTTCTGCAAACCATACGAGGTCTAAACAACGACTTTCAATTCATGGCTGCTAACATACCAATGCATAGGTTTTTTCCAACTTTTCGAGAATGTCGAAGCATTCTTCTTTTAGAAAAATCACGCTGGGCAAGCAGCTATAGTGTCGAGATTGCTCTCAATGCTAATGTTACACCATCAACCTGCTCCTACTCCTCATACTCCTCCCAATACAGCACCATAACAGGCTCCACAACCCAACAGTTCATCTAACTATTGTGGACGTGGTTGCGGTCAAGGTAGAAAATGTGGTGGTCGTCGCTGGTTGTCTTGAAATCAACCACGGCAGTGACAGCAATAAACACCGCTTGGAACTTCCCAACACAAAATTGGTCTCCTGATCTCCTTGATCTGGCCCTCTCTCACAACAGCAACAACAACCCAATGACATATGGTATATGGACTCTGGTGCATCCATACACATGACCTGCAATTCAGGTAATCTCTCATTTGTTCTTAATTCTGGTCTTTTCTCATCATCTAATATTATTGTAGGATATGGAAATAGCCTCCCAATTACAAATACTGGTCATACTACTATGTCCAAAATCCCTCTCCTAAACTTGAAACATGTGCTCGTAACTCTGGGTCTCATCAAAAACTTAATCTTTGTACGTAAATTTAGAAGAGGTAAAAAATGCTCCATTGAATTTGATCCTTTTGTTTCTCTGTGAAGAAACTTCCTACCAGGACTGAGATAGCCAGATGCAATAGCCAAGGTGACCTCTACCCATTCCTTCCACCATCTACAAAATTGAGTCGATTCGCCTTCACATCATCTCCTTCTCAATCTCAAATATTATGTCATCGCCGACTCGGACACTCTGGTGCCTATGTATTTCAGCAACTTTGTTCGAGTCAGCACATTTCTAGCTCAACAATTTAGTTGTCCCCTCTTTGTCATGCTTCTCAACTTGGAAAGCATAAGAAATTGCCATTTTCACCATCTACATCAATTACTCATGCCCCGTTCGATGTTATTCATTGTGATTTGTGGACTTCTCCTGTCTTTAGTGATTCTGGTTTTAGGTTTTATCCTTTTATTTTAGATGATTTCTCTCATTATGTATGGAGAAGAAGTGAAATTACTTCCAATATCGGAACAAGTTTCGGAAAGTATGGTCAAATTGTGATATTACAATAGAATCGGCTACATGAGAGCCTCATATACCAGGACAATATACACAAAAAAGCCATTTTCACACTATTTATAAAAAATCTATAGACTACGCTAGGGAAGCAACAATCTATAGATAGGAATAGAAATATATAAAATTATATTCCAATGACAATGTCTTCATTTATACCAACTACTTATAACACCGCTACGTTGGAATTTCCAATAGAAGCATAACGAGCGTTGACAATATACCCAACCAAGCAATTCATTGCCATGTTGATATCATCTTGCGAATAAGGATTCTGCTCAGTTTTAAAAATATGTGAATTTGGGAAAGTTAATAATATATGTAATAAACCAATAAATGAAGCTATAGCATGGAACAATGAAACAAGACTGAGCGTAAATCTTACGTCATCGATTTCAAGATAATCCATACGGATTTGTTGAAGACACTCCCTGCATATATCATTACGTAATACCCGCACTCCCAATTATTTACTTGTTTGTTGTTCTAATTAATACAAAAGAATTAATTAATCATAGCAAAATTTCTAAATTTTATAATTAAAAGTAATTGTCAACATGGTGAAAAAAACTACACCTTGATCTCAACTATCTCCAAACCCTTCGTACTAGATTCGATTTTCTTCAAGAAGCAATTCTCGAACCAATTCTCGAACCAATTCTAGAGTTTTGGTCATCCCCTTTTCAGTCCAGCCAAATTTGGCCTTCAAATTCATAATTTTCAAGGTGGTGCAAAAAACTGAATGTTTTGACCCCACGTACAATGGGTTATTCTTGACATTAAGAAACAACTCTAGGATCTCTGGTTTACCATGGAATTCTGTGAAAAATCCACATCCTCATCAAATCCATCGTCACCATCTAATTCAACCCCTTCTTTAATTCCAACATTTCCAATGCTATCCGTTGGTAGCCCCCACCCCTCAGTGCCATATCCAACAAGTGTAACTTGTTTGGAAACCTTTAATTATAAGGTGTTTACGCAATTTCTTCCACCCTAAAAATGTATCATTCCTACAATCCTTACACATGCATCGTGTACGCAATACATTGTTTTTGGCCGCATGTTCAAAAGCCACCGTAATAAATGATTGTACTAAACGAATGTAAATGGGTGAGTTCTCGAGGTCCATCTCAATGAGTTCTATTCTATCCACCGCCTACATGAAAAATAACATACAAACTCATTCAATCACATATGCAACACAATTCCGATGAGAAAATTTTCAAATCAAAACCCTAATTCAAAACATTGCAAAACTTAAATCAATATTCAAATCATTAGTACAGTTAGGTAATAAGATTTTTAGATGTAGAATTACCTTAGCCTTTTACTTCCAAAGAGTGCCCTAAAATTTACGACTTATTTCTTATAAGTGAAAATGATATTGAACGGAGGCATATATTGCTATTTTACAAGTGTTTCGAGCTCGGAACTTAGGTCGGGCCTATAAAATTTAATGGCAATGGTAACTCGAATTTGTTCCGAGTTCGTAACAACTAAATGAATTATGTTACGAACTCGAAAAACATATCGTTGTTTCAATTACGAGGCAACCAAGCAGTCCCGTACTTGGAACACCATTCGGATCCCTATTCCGAACTCGGAACATATACGATCAAAGACACTATGACTCAACCGCCTTTAATAATAAACTAATTAAAGGCGGTTATTAGGAAAATTGCCTTCAATCTCTACCATACAAAGGCGGTTGTATATTATCCGCCTTTGTTAACTTGGAACCACCTTTACGAATTTTGGGGGACTGAATGACATAAGTTCCGAGTTTGAAACCTCTTCCAGAAGGCGATTTTATAAAAATACATGAAACCATCTTCTAACGCTGCCTTTAATGAGGACTCCTCCATTAGTAAGTCTACTTATACTCTTAAGAGAATATCAATCAGCTATATCTCTATTGCAAAAATGCCCTAATTGAGAAACCCTCAGAAGGAAAATCAACGATGTAGCAGTTGGATTCTACATTCAATATGATGGGGTTCTAAATACTAACTCGGATGGATAATCTATTGAACACGTCCTCATTGACTAAATACACTGATAATTTTCATAATGGTTGAATGAAGTCATGTTGGATTTTTCATAGAGCAGCTATGAAGGTGTTACTAGGGGTTTCATCTTGACATGCTAATTAAAATTTGGTTCAGAATGGATCATGCAGGCTGGGTAAAAATTTATTTTTGAAAGCCAGTGAGAGCGAAAGGTATAATTTTGAGGAGGAGGAACCCTTCAGTATCTCTTATTGTAAAAGTGAATTCCCTTTAATTATGGTTTAGATTATTGAGAGAATAAATAGAGTACATAAAGGGTATAAATGTAAATATAAAAACCCTAATCTATTCTCTAGAATATTTTATTCTAACACCCCCCTCAAGCGAAGCGTCCTATGCTCAGAGACGCAAAGCTTAGACTTAAAAAACTCAAACAAAGGACGAGACAATCCTTTTGTGAAAATGTCTGCAAACTGAATTAACGTAGGAACATGGTAGAGACAAAGCTTTCTCGAAGAAACCGAGTCATGAACAAAGTGATGGTCAATGTCAATGTGTTTCGCCCGCTTGTACGCCACAGGATTTTGAGCTAAAAAGATGCCATTGTTGTTATCACTAAGCATAAACTAGGGACTAGAGAGAGGGGATCAAAGATCATGTATTAGATAAGACAACCAAACAAATTCTGCCACAGTATTAGCCAAGGAACGATACTCAGACTCACGCTAGAACGAGAAACCGTAGGTTTCTTCTTAGCACTTCAGGAAACAAGATTGCCACCTAGAAAGATAGCATACCTAATGGTCGAACGACGGGTCTCGAGACAACACGCTCAATCTGCATCGGAGTAGCCTAACACCTAGAAAGTGTGATCCAAGCGAAAATACAGACCTTAGTTCAAAGTACCACGAACATAGCAGAGAATGCGAGTAAGTGCATCAAAGTGATCATCCCGGGGATTCTCAAGGTATTGAATAACTGAATTTACCGCAAAGGCAATGTCCATGAGAGTGATAGTGAGATATTGAAGAGCACCAACTAAGGATTAATAAAGAGTGGGATTGGAAAACTTCCCACTAGTACCACTATGAAGCTGAAACTGTGGAAGAAATAGAGTAGACAAGGTAGCGACGTCGGTCAGCCCAACTCGACTACGAATATCCCGGGCATACTTGGTCTGACCCAAGAACAAACTCGATGGAGTAGACTCCACCTCCAAGCCTAGGAAATAATGCAAAGAGCATAAATCCTCAATGGAAAAATCCTTATCAGTCTGAGTATTGAACTGACGAATGGTTGAGGAGTCGTTTCCAGTAAGGATAATGTCGTCAACATAAACTAAGAGATACAACAAAGTAGTACCTCGAGAATTGACAAACAGAGACAGGTCTGCCGAACTACAAAGAAAACCAAGCTACTATTATTAAGTACTGAAACATGCATTTTAACCCTCTGTTTTGTTTGAAAGTGCAAATTGAACCTCTGAAAGTGCAAATCTAACTTTGGACTTTGTTGACCAAATTGTCAACAATCGAATTGGCCGAAAATAAGTGAAATGACCTTCATACCCCTGAGTTATTTAAAAAAAAATCAGAAAAGACATCAATAACCCTCTCTCTCCTTTCTCTTTCCTCTTCCTTTTTATTTGATTAGGGTTAAGCCGAAACTCATTTCTTCTTCAAAAACCACCATCTGTTCTTCCTCTTCTCGAAACGACGGTGCTCGTGGCCAGGTGGAGCGGTAGTGGTGCTCACCCTCTTGAATCGATGGTGGATCGCCTGGTGTTGGAACTGGTCGTTTGATCATTCTTCGCAGTTGGTCCGAGCGGGTGGTGGCACAGAACTCTGGAAATGGTCGAGGGGGGCGGGTTGGGGTTGAGGTGAGTAGCGGAGAGTGAGGGTGGCATGTTAGGTCTCGCACAGAGGTGGGTGAGGAGGAGGGGGAATTGATTGGTGGCACAAGAAACGGCGGTGATGGGTGAGGAGGGGGCATCAGTGTTGGGTGAGTTGTAGGGGACAACAGTGGTAGGTGAGGACGAGGGGCAGCGGTAGTGGTAGTGGTTGCAGGAGGCAGTAGTGAGTGCAGGGAGTGACGAGTGGTGGTGGTTTTTGGTTCTGAAAATTTGAAGGCTGGGCGAATAGGAGGGGATAAGCGATAGAGCAATGGATCGGCAAGCAGCAGCAAGCGGTGCCTAACGGGTGTGTTTGAAGATGAAGATTAAGAAGTCTAGGGGTAGAATTGCCATTACATTTTTAGTTTTGAATCCAGGGGTAGTTTTGTCTTTTTCATGTTTGGTCAACTACTGCCTTCATTGAGTCAATGTCGGAATTGAGCAAAATGGGTAAAGCTGCACAATTTTACAAAAACTTAGGGTTAGTTTCACAATTTTACATTTTACAGGGTTATATCTGCACTTTCAAAATTTAATAAGGTTATTTATGCACTTCACCCTAAACTAAATGGAAGTAAAATAATATAGTTACTGAATTAAAAGTCTCTAACCCCGAAAAATGAAATAAAAGAGAGTAAAAATAGCAATACCCCCTCTATTTGTGTGCCCTCACCATAGGCTATTGAGAGAGCTGTGATAGCGCATTATCGCCATGCTCACCAGAGAGTATCTATTCTCGTCGTGCTCGCCATGCTCACGGAGTTAGAACGTCAGATCTACTAGTGTGATCTGTGAAAACTAAGCCATTTGAGAATTTTACCGATAGAAACAACCCCCATCGCTTCATTAAAAGGTCTTGAACCTTCTCACCATCGCCCTGATGATGGTCATGAGACATATACAAAAATTTATACTTTTATTATTAATTTCATGAGAAAAACTCATATGAGACTGTCTCACCATAAGTTATGGTGAGACAAACTAATAAGTAAACTTTTAAAAATTACAGAATGTACCCCATGTCATTTTCCATCTTTTAATTAATTGTATTTACACCCTCCGTTTCACCATAAGAATGAGTGAGACCATCTCACTCAAGTCTTTGTATTATTTCATAATCCCATCAAAGTATCAAATTCTAATCATTTCATTAAACGACATGCACTTTCCATTTTTTAAAAAGAGAAGGGAAAAAACACTTCTATACAACTGAAATAAAATACCACTCCCTCCGTCCCAGTTCAATTTGCAGAGAGATCAAATTTCTCTGCAAATTTGCCCCGGTGAAATGACCAAATTTGCCCTTGCTCAACTCCCTCTGTAGTCGTCTCCTCATCAACTCCCACGGCCCCACCTCCTCCTCAACCTTTTCCCCATGCTTCTCCATCGTTCTTCTCCCGCCTTGCCTCTCCGACTCCCATCGCCTCATTTCTGCCCCGTCCTCTGCAGTGTCGCCTCTTTTCCACACCGCCTTCCCACCACGTTGCCTCCCCGCAACGTTGCCTCTCCTTCTCCGCCTCTCCTCCGTGCAGCCTCCCTCCGCCGTCTCCTCCTCTCTCCATTCGTAGACGAGGTAAACTAGGGTTCGCAGAACCGTCTTTTCTCTCTTCCGCATCGCTGCTCATCCGCCGCCTCCTTCTATCTCCAATCGCAGATGGGGTAAACTAGGGTGTGCAAAAGTGGGGAAGCTACGGTTCCGACAAGGGGATGAGGTGGTGAAGATTGGGGTGTGGAGTGCCGGTTGCAGATGAAGTGGTGGCAGTGGGAAGGGCGGTGGCGAAGGCAGAGAGAAGAGTGGAACAAAATAGCGAAGGAGCAAAGAAAGGAGAGAAAGAAGGTGTTTGGCGGAGGAGCAAAATGAGAGAGGAGAGGGTTTGTGGGAGTGGGGTGAGGATGTAAAATTTTAAATATCTAAGGGTAAACATGTCTTTTGAAATGTTAAATTTTACTTAAAAATGAAAGTGTATAGATTTGCATGGGACACCTATAAACAGAAAATGTGCAGATTTTCTTGGGACAGAGAGAGTAGTAAAGGTTATTGGTGTCATTTATTCATATTTTTCTTGAAAATTGCTAATGTTGACTATGTCTTACATTACCTTCCGCGTTTGATGTTTAGATTAAAATGTTAATTATCATTTTTAAATTAAGAATATATAACTAAATTTCTTACTAACATATTTTGATATTGTTAACTTAATCTACGTTTTATACTCCCTCAGTTTATCTATTTATGACACACTTACCGTATTGAGTTTTTTTCTTCTAAATGACACTTTTTATTTTTGACAAAATTCCTTCAATTTCATCCATTCATTCTATTTTTTACTTTCAACATTCAATTTCATCCACTCATTTTTACCTAAATCTAATCACATATATTATGGTGCCACACATAGAGAAACAGAGGAACTACTTTATCTATCCCCATTGCACTTTTGAAGTGATTTTTTTGGTCCTCCAATGAGAATCCTCTCTCAAGTGATGCAATTGTTTGTCCTATAAAGAGTGATGCCACGTTTGTCATGAAGCCAAAAATGTGAAGTCCATTACACGTGACCAAATTCACAGTAAACAATTTAGGGGTGTTCAAATTGTTCGACCTGATTCGACCCATCCTATTTTAATCCGGTCCATATGGGTCGGGTTGGGTAGGGTCAATGTCCCTATTGGGTCAAAACGGGTCGAGTCGGATTTTATTCCAAATCAACATGTTTTGATCAATTTACAATTTTACCCTATTTTCTTTAAAAAATCATAAATAAGAAGTAGTTTAATACAACATATCCACCATTAATTTAAGAGTTAATAATTGCTCAAATGATCATAACTTTATACTGAAAATTCCAATATAATCCCGCAATATCAGAGAGTGCCAAAACAACCCTTGACTACTCTGACTTTTTAGTCAATAGTCAGATGGTCGATTTAGATGAAAAGACCATTTTGCCCCTGTCATTAAAAAAGAAAAAAGAATCAAATTCCTCCTTTCTTTCTTAGCTTTAGTTTTGATGCTTCTTTTTCTGATTCCTTTCTTTGAACCGTTCGGACTGGGTTTCCTTTGTTTGAATTTTCCTTTATTTCCTTTCTTTGAACCAGTCGGACTGAGATTCAAAGAAAATAGAGCAAAATGAATCTTCTTTCCACCGACGCTCGGACTGGGTTTCCTTTCTTTGAATCTCCCATCTCTGTTTCCTCCCCTTCTTCTTTCTTTGAAAATTTTCCACTAGAAATCTAGGATTTTCGGTGGAGTGGTGAGACGGCGGTGTGTATGTCTGGGTTGAGGGTTTCCGGTGGAGGGTTTCTAGGGTTTCTAGTTTTCACTTGCATTTATTACAGATGTAGATGAATTTTCAATTTTTTGATTGGTGTGAATTTGGTGAAACTCAGACGACCATCAATTCACACGCTGTGACGACATTCCCGCCGGCGTCGTTCATGTTCTGATCAGAGAGAACCCAGAGAACGTGTACATAATTTCGACTACGTGAAGAAATTCTTCTGGTTAATTAAGTAGTATGAAAGTTTGGTGATGCTTTGGGGGTTGTATTGAGAGAGTGTTGTAGGGTTATATTGGTTGCCGGCGTCGGCGGTGGTTTCTTGGCAGCGGCAACATTAGGTTTTTTTAAGAAGGAAGATAGGTTTAGGAAAAGGAATATTTTTATCATTTCATTTTTTGTCTTGCCTGAATTCGATTGGTCAACGCCGAAAATAATGATTTGGGTATATCGGCACTATTTTTTAAAAAAAAATTAGGGTTAAATTGGCACATACAATAATTAGTTAGGGTTATATTGACACTTACTGAGATTGCAAGGATAGATTGACACTTTCACCCTAAAGTCAGGGTTATAAATGTAAATAACCATTAATTTAATTCATAAACAAGTTTAACATTCTTGATTTTTTTTATAAAACTAACAATAATTTTGAAAAGCTAACATTAATTGTAAATAATATATTTATTAATATATGAAATATATATTCCTGATTGTATAAATAAATTTTAGTAAAATTATATTTTTTAAATGAAATATTAAAAGTATTCTATCTAAGTAAAATGAAAATAATTATATTTTTCTATATTAAGTGAATAATATATAATTAAATATAATATAATATTCTTATTTTAAATTAATAAAAATAAATCATAATTTTGTTTATTATTTAAATATTATTACATTTAAAATAATATTTTTTATTTAAATAAATTATAAAAAATACTATTTTAAAAAAATACTGTTTTAAATATGATTTTGATCGTTTTGGGTCAGCCCATGACCCAATCCGACCCGACCCGGCCCTAAATTATGAGAATTTTGACCTGACCCATCTGTCCCAAAATTTTGGGTCAATTTAGGCCTGGACAGCTGATCCGCCCCATGAACATCCCTGGGTCTTATTAGACCCGACCCTAAGAAAATTTAGTTAGACCCGACCCGGACCCGTAGGGTCTGAAAATGTTAGACCCGTACCCAGACCCGATGGCTCTAAACGGGTCTTGAGATGATCATGGGCCGGGTCTAATGAGACTTAGACCCCACCGCCCCAG
>JAULKJ010322278.1:0-10425 GCA_032355405.1 Rubia balearica
TACCTTTTATTATTCTAATTAAACCCCGTCTTTCCATAAGCTTATGGAAAGACGGTCTTTCCCAAGACTTTGTCTATTTTTATTATGAATATATTAATTTATAATTAGGGTCAAAGTTTACCAAATTTAACTTGGAAGAAACAAATATGGCAAAATTGATGGGATGGAGGGAGTAATAAATATAAATAATTAAATATATATTTTATTAAATTTTTTATTGAAGTTTATATATATTTAAATAACACAAAACAAAAAAAATAAAACAAAGGTAAATTCTAGTTTAGGAACAACCTCTTCTTCATAGCATTGAAATCCACTATTTTAAGGCACTTCCAAGGTATTTTCGAAAAAGATTCTGACATAAGAACTTGTTTCTGGAGTGCACTAAAATAAGTAACTCCAAAAAATATCCCACCTTTATATTGGAGTTCAACCGTTTTCCTTTCGTTCTTCCAACTCTCCTTTCATTCTTCAATCTTTCCTTTCATTCTTCCTCGTTCTTTTGTTTTTCCTTCTTCTCCTTTCCCTTCCCAAAATCTAACATTTCCTCCTTTTCCTTTTAAATAAGAATTTGCGGCGGTGACTTCAGATTTGAAAATAATGTGGTAATAAGTTTCATATTATCATGCTATGGTTTCTTCTCGTTTATGAATTTATTATTGGTAAACTTACTAACAAATTTTGATGTATGTTATTGTTCAAGGTAGATTGATGGTTGTTCTTTGAATGTTAATTATTATGAGTTTAATTGTATGAGTTTATTATGAGTGTAAGATATGAGAATGACAGTAGCTGTGTAGTGTTGAAGATGAATGTCGATCTATGTTGACATGAAGAATGGGAGGAGGAGGATATGGTTGATCTGAGTTTTTGGTTTCGACAGAACCAAAAAGCTCAATTTTTTTTACAAACTTTCGAGGCCAGTTTCAAAGTCAGAGATGGCTTCAAAAGTTTTTTTTTATGTAAGAACAATATATGTCGGTTTTAAAAAATGAACTTCCACTACGCTCAGAAGCACCATGGAAGGCAACGTTCAACTGCTGTTGTGGAACCCTTGCGCGGTGGTGCTATATCGGGGGAGCCGTCGTCACCACCATTAATAGCCCCACCCTACATTAATGTATACTCCCCCATGCCCTACGAGTTTTAGCCTATTTACTTTCCATGATTTTCAGCTATTATGTTTTACCATTAATATCTCTAACAACATGTAACAATTTTGCATAAAAATATGATATTTAGAAAATACTCCCTCTGTCCCACCAGTAATGACACACTTTCTATTTTAGTCTGTCCCACCACTAATGACATATTTTTATGTTTTTCCAAATTTAGCATAAATTGAAGGTTCAAGATTGCCCCAATTTTTTAATCCAAATTCATCAATTAATCCTACTCCTCCAAACATGTAGACCACCACAATTCCTAAAAATTTGGTCCAAAAGTAAATAGGCCATTTGTAGTGGGACGGAGGGAGTAGATGTTAAGATGAATATAAAAATATCTCACATGATATTTTTATTATAAATATATTGATTTATATTTAGGGTTAAAGTTTACCAAATTTGATTTAAAAAACAGCGAAAACTAATGGGACGAAGGGAGAAGTAAACATAAATAATTAAATATATTTTTATTTAAATTTCTATTTAAGTTCCTTTATACGTATATTTTTTAAAATAACACAAAATAAAATAAATATAAATTCTAGTTTAGGAGTCTCATCTTAATTTGAATGAAATTTCCATGAAGTTCTTTTCAGTTTAGGAACAGTCTCATTTTCTTGTTTTTTAGTTAAAATAATGATGTTCTTTTTATTACAATTCCATGAAGTTCTGGGTAGAACCCTTGAATTCCACCTCGGGAAATCCGCCATGAAATTGTTTTCTTTTTAACAACACCACGAAGTTCGAATTTTCTTTGTTTAAGAGAATGTTGGCGTGTACAAAATTCTTCCTCTTTCCTAGAGAATATTCTACTGTCTGGGAGAGAGCAGCATTCATAAATTTTTACCAAAACGAGAAAAGTCAATGGATATTGGGACGAAAAACGTACAGGTACTCTCTCTAACCCAATTATTTTTTCCGCAATTTTCAATGATTATATTTTGCTCATTGATATCTCTAACTGCACATAATATTATAATTATAATTTTTAAAAATTTATGTTATTCAATAAATATAGAATTGCTTTTATGTATTAGTATTGTTTTCGATCTAACAGATTAGATCATTGTATTTATGATGATCACTCGATTAAGTTGTTCACGTGGTATTTTCTTGATCTGGTTGTATAGATCTTGTATTCATGATTTTGTTTGTGTTTTTGCGATAGGAGCTCTATTTATTAAAAAAGATCGATCTGTGTTTTTCAAGGTGCTTGTAGTTTGGTAAACATAGACAGTGCTTTGGATTAGTGATGTTACAATTTTGTAAGATCCTTGTTTGGCATAACAATTTTGATGCGTGATACGCTCCTCTTTACCAAATAATCATGATCTTTGTGAGAAACAAGTTAATATTCCGATATAATATTAATTTGTAACAGTAAGAAGGTCAGTCTGATTGACATGTAATTTAAATATCCTTACAATATACTAGTTATTACTATAGAGTAGTTGAGTTAGATATCAACTAGATAATAATCATGCCGATGCACGAATTTATGTACGAAACTAATTATTATAATATAATTTTAATAACTAATAAAATTTTGCTATATTTTTGTGAGAATGGTACATGATGTAGTATTTAGAATAAATTTATATTTATTAGTGTAATAATATTATAAAGACTGAATCCTTCACATTCTCTATACTGAATCCTTCCTTGCTGTTTTACTTCCCCACCTTGATTTCTATTGAACTGCTGATTTCCTTGCTCCATGCGATTTCCATGGTTTTTACCAAGATTTTGTCCACGTGGTCTATTTTCTTCAGTTCTTTCTGGTGATTTCTTGTTCACGACCTTCGTCAATATTCTTGAGGAATTCTTAGTGATGAGAGTAATTTCTTCACTATCATCTTCACTATCTGATTTATGATCATCAAGTAATGAAGATGGTTTAAAAGCCAACTCCTTTTGAGTTTTCTTTGCAGGCTGTTCCTGTTCATCTCATACGTTTGTAGTGATCCCATCAATTCATTCAGAGACATAGTGGATACATATCTAGCTTCTTCTATTGCCGCAACCTTCATAGCAAATCTCTTGGGTAGTGATCTTAAGGTCTTCTTCACCATCTTAGATTCCTTATAAACTTTCCCCAATTTATAGGTCATATTAGAAATATCTCTGAGTTTCCCATTAAATGTGGCAATAGTATGATTCTCCCACATTTTCAATTCTTCAAACTTAGTTGCCAACATCTGTAGTTTGGATTCACGTACTCGACTGGTACCTTCATGTACAGTCTACAAGATATCACATGCTTTCTTAGCCTGATGACATGTAGAGACGAGTTTAAACTGATTTTCATCCACTGCTGTGAAGATCACATTCAATGCTTTGGAATTAGCCAGTGAAGCCTTCAATTCATCTAGAGACATAGGCGATTTATATTTGAGCTATTGTTTCCTTGAACTTGACTCTCCTTCTTTCTCCTTTGAGCTGGATTTTTCATCTTCAATTGGGGGATTCCACTCATTTTCAAAAAAGTATCATGCAAGTTCATCCAGTGAATTTATAAAGACTCTCATGCGTGCCTTCCAGTAGTTGTAGTTTGTTCCTTCCAGCAGAAGCGACTGAGACACAGAAGCTCCTTCACTTGTAGCCATGGTAAAGCATGATCACACTTTCCTTGTCACAACCAAGGTAAAACAATAAGTGACCAAGCTCCGATACCAATTGAAAATATTGGTTTTACCATTTTAGCTTAACTATTAGACCTATGTTCCAACATATCCTAATCTAACCAAGTATGTAAAGTAAATAACGCACGAGACACACAACTTGGTTACACAGTTCGGTGAAATCCATCTACGTCTTCGGGCCCTAGCCCAGTTCAGAATAAATCCACTAATCAGAAAGATACAGTACAAAGTACACCATAGAACTGCACTTATCTTCTCTAATTACAACGTGTGAATTTTACAAACTCACCTTGCTACCGATCCACCTTGATCAGACTCCCTCTGACCTTGAAAATCGTCGATGTTGGATCTGCTCCTCCCCAGGAATTAAGTTATACAACTCTGAACTTGATCGACAGGTCACGTATGTTCGAACATATAAATTCTGGCTCTTGCAAAGCTTCTCGGAAGATAGAAATCTGATGTGCAGATTTTCTCAATTAAATTCGTTACACTTGTAGCCGATAATGTCCTCTATTTGTAATCCATATACAGATCGGAATGGCTACATAATTATCTTCATAATATTTTTATTCCTTATCTGCTTTTGAAGCATATCCAAATCTCATAAATAAAAGAATTTTACTTATCTCAAATATCCCATAATATTCTACAACTCCAATTCCATAATTATGGTGATTTTTCATAAAACCATTATGCTTCCATACGGCTGAACCAAATATTGCTAAAACTCTAACTTTCCATAAATTAATTTCTTCGCAATATTCTAGTCTTCAAAAGCCGATCTTCCGTAGTATGTTCCAACCTGGAACGTTTTTCTTCTTTAACACTAGTTCATAAATGCCAACACAATAATATCAAAAAAAAAAATTGACGTATCAGAACACCGCCAGAAGGCCGCTCCGCTAACTTAGCGTTGCAGCCGCTTTTATCCGCCACCTCTCCATAGCACCTATCACGGTGGAGACTTGCATGACATTCAGAGGCCACCAGATTGATCCGCCACTGCGGTCCATCGAGATATCGACATAGGAGTTGATGACGCTGCAGACTCCCTTCACAAGGAAAATTCACCTAGGGGTTCAGCTACCTGTACGATGGCCAGGAAGAACCGTTTCTGCTCGACATGACGTAGGGCACGCAAGAGACGACAAGGAATTTGAGGATGAAGTGGGCCACCATCAGGGACGCATTTCAAGTGAAGCTCCAGGTCGTCACTGGGACCTTTCTCCAAGCTTACAACGCAATGCCACCGGGGAGAAACTGCCTCATGGACTATAAGCCGCATACGAGTCGGGGTTATAACTGGATTTATGGGGCTTCCAGAAGTCTTTCTACCACTGCTACCATGACGGAGTTAACATGGTCGCTGATGGCTACTCCAACTGCATTGCTCTAGCAGCTGAGATCATCGGAACCTTCGTTGAAGAAGGTTACGTTGAAGAAGGAGACAATGTCGGGGGTGGGGGGTCCATAATTTTAAAAAAAGATGCAGGGACTAAGTTGTAAATTAAATAAGATGCAGGGACTGCGTTTGTAAATAAAAAAGATGAAAAGTCATTTTTACCCTCTGCTAACATAAGAAACTTTAAAGTTAACGCTTAAATATGACGGAATGACCACAATTCAGAAATTTTGTAAGTTGAGGGGCCAAATGTGTTTTTAAAAAAGGGCCAAAGATGAACGATCGTGATTGTTCAAGGACCACTGAAATCATTTGCTCTATTCTATAATATTATAGTCTATAAATGAGTTTTTTTTCTTCAAATTTTATTCTAATGCTAGTATGCTACTATTATAAACAACAATAGGTTTTAGAAAAATCCTTATTACTTCTGCAGATGCGATATTGGGTTCTAGTTAAACTTATGGGTACAACAAATTATATCATTAGAAAAAAAAATAGATGTGTTCTTACAGAATAAGGTGGTCTAAACTCCTCAATGTGGGTGTTTCTTAGCATCACAATGGTAGTAGATTTAAGAAACACTTCTCAATCATACATTTTGATAAAAACTAGGTAAGAATAAATTATCAATAATGGTAGTGGACTTTTAAGGAACACTTCTTAAGCACTTCTTTTAACTTTAAATTATAATTAATTAAAAATATAAAACAAGTCATATTAAATTGCATTTATTGATTGGTTGTATTTGCACACAAAAAATATATCAACTCCTTAACCAAAGAGCAATTTCTTATTAGGGGATGATCTTTAAAACATCACAATAGTAGTCCTTAAATAAGAAGTGTTACTTATTAAGAAACGTGAGTTTAATAATTTACCAATGAGATGCTCTTAGGTGCTACTGTTGGTGAGCCATTAATATTTGTGGGGCCCACAAATATGTGTATTGGGAAGATACTAAAAAAAAACGGTGTACGCCACCAGATACTAGTAATCGTAGAAGAGTTCATGCCTAGCTACAATGTTCTCGTTGGCAGTGATCCCAATTCTATGATCACCAATAGCAAAAATTACCTGAAAGTATCTTAATCGCTTCGGTTAACTAATATTCACTCACTTACTTTTGATATTTAGATTTAGAAAGGTAGAGTTAGTGTTGACAATTCATTGAAAGAGTAAAAAGTAAATTGAGCGGATGAAAATAATAAAAAATTTGTCAAAAAGATAAAGGAGACAATATTAAAAAACATCCCAAAAAGGAAAATGAGCTAATGTTAGGAAATAGGAGAAAATATTAGGGCATGTGCAATGGTGGTTTCTTAATTTTAAGAGACCGCTCTAGAGACCGAAAATGTCCACAATGGTGATCTCTAGAGCGGTCTCTTAATAAGAGACCACTCTTTGGTCCCTAGGTAAGAGACCAGTCAAGAGGCTGGTCCAGTCAGAGCAAGGGGCCGCCTACATGCGACCTTTTTTCTCCCAGCCAGAGACACGTGGCACCGTGCCACTAGGTCACGTGTCCCACTAACCCAAACCCTTTTTAAAATTTCAGATGCGCACACGTGTCGCCCGTTGGAAGGGCCACGTGTCCGCAACGGTCAAAACAAGCGCCCGCCTTCTGTTTTAAACATGGGGGACACGTGGACGAGTCACAGAGTAACATGTGTCCCCATGCAACGGCTATATACGTAGGCGACCCGTGTCCCAACAGCTATTTTTTATAAAATAAATTATTTTTAAAAAAAAATTCTGAAATTAAATTTTAGATTTTGTTCCATACCTTCCCCAACAATTTTTTATAAGTATTTTACATAATTTCTCTAGTCATAATTGGTTTTTGCTAATGTCATATTTTGTTAATAATTTTAAAAAATGTATTTCTCGTATTATTTATTTTTAAGAAAATAATATTCTTGACAAAAAAATGAAATTAATATATTTTTTGCAACGAGGGACGAAATATAAAACAACAAAAAATTAATTATTTAATAATTTTGGAAAAACGAAATTCTATTTTAATATTATAATGTATTATTAAATTTCATATTCAAATTATTTTTGGTGGACAAATTTATTTAGATTAAATATTAATTGTAAAATTAATGAGTAGAATAGAGAAAATCAAGTGGGGTCCATGAATAGTAGAGAGTGGTCTCTTACCACTGTTGAGGGAAAAAATGGTGGTCTCTTAAGTGGTCTCCTAGGGTGAGACGGAAGAGATAGATTGAAAAAAATATATTTAATTGGTAAAAAAATATTAGCGGTCTCTACCATTGAACATGACCGTAGGTTAAAGTATCCATTCATCCAAGTAGAATAAAAAATGTGCAACTGCCATACCTTTTTTTTGCTACGCAATTGCCTTTGTATAAATAGTTGGGTTCAAATGAGTGATTTTCAAATGTCAGTTTGTCTTCTCTGTGATAGGCATCGAGGACACACTGCAATGATTCAAAAATCCATATTTGATCTTTAACACAAAAAATTAACCAAGCATGTTTCAGCTAATTTCAAATTAATTCTCAAGTCCCATATTTTAAAATCACAAATCCAACCATTCCAGAATCCAAATAAAAGGCACTATGTTATGTAGGGAAAAATCAATATTGATGCACTATCAAGTTTTTTGGGAAAATCATTTTGTAAGAGATACTGTTAGGATAAACGAGATCGGTGATTGAAATTTGATTGGGATATGTTAGGATAGACAAGATCGGTGATTGAAATTTGATTGGAATATGATAGAATATGATAGATATTTCCTTTCCTTTCAAACTCATTCGTGTAACCTATATAAACTACACTGATCATCATAATAAAGCATCTAAACATTTAGTTTTTACATAGTATCAGAGCCTCACTGATCTTGGCCCTGATTCCCTCCACCTCTCTTTTCTAATTCCTTTTCTTCTCTCATTTTTTTTCAATAGCCTCTTCCCGGCGTGTCTTTTTTCGACCAAGTTCTGGTCAATTTCCAGCAAAGCTCCGGTGTGTCTCCAGACCTTCTTGGCCAACTCCTCTCAGTTTCTTTGACGCACTTCTCGGCAACATTCTCCTACATTCATGGCTTTCTTTGGTAGCCGTTCCCTTGATCGATGGATTGTTGATTAAGGTGCAACATCTCACGTGACTTCCACTCCTTGTGATTTGAGAAGGTACATGTTTATCGTGGTTCTAATTCCATTTATGTGGGCAATGGTGATTCACTATCAATTTCTCATATCGGTCATTGTAATCTTTCTGGCTTGGCTCTTAATGGTGTTCTTGTGGTTCCTTAAATTACCAGAAGTCTACTATCCATTAGTAAACTTACTCGTGATTTATCTGTTATTGTTATATTTGATGCCGATGTATTTTTCATCAAGCATAAGCATACAAGAGAAATGATAGGTAAAGGCCATCATCGTTCGGGCCTGTATTTTTTTTAAACTGGTGATTCCACCTTTTTAGTTGAATTACGTTCTGGAAAGCTTTGAGCTTCTTTTAAGCAGTGGCATTCTCATCTTGGTCATGTGTCTTACGCCACTCTTCCGTTACTGAGTAAACAAGGTCATATATCTGTCACCTCTCTTTTACCTGCACCTATTAGTTACTGAGTACCAGTGGGAAGTTTGCAAATCCTACTCTTTACCGATAATTGATTGGTGCTTTGCAGTATCTCACCATCACTCGTACGGATCTTGCTTATGCGGTGAATTTCATTAGTCAGTATTTTAAGGATCCTGTGGATGATCACTTTGCTGCAGTTACTCGTATCATCCGCTATGTTCGCGGGACTATGCATTTTGGTTTGTCATTTCGATCAGCTCTCTCTTTAGAGGTGTTGGGCTATTCAGATGCAGATTGAGCGCGTTGTCTCGAGACCCGTCATTCTACATATGGGTATGCCGTCTTTTGGGTGGCAACCTTGTCTCTTGAAGTGCTAAGAAGCAACCCACGGTTTCTCGTTCCAGTTCTGAGTTCGAGTATTGTGCCTTGGAAAATACTGCAGCAGAAGTTGTATGGTTATCTCACCTACTGCGTGGTCTTCGATTCTCTCTCCCCGGTCCTCCACTTCTACTTTGTGATAACAACAGTGCCATTTTTTAGCTCAAAACCCTGTTGCGCACAAGCGGGCGAAACACATTGACTTTAATTATCATTTCGTTCGTGAGTTAGTTTCTTCGGGCAAGTTTTGTCTTCACCATGTTCCTACGTCCCTTGAGCTAGCAGACATCTTCACAAAAGAATTAGCTCGTCCTCTTTTTGAGTTTTTCAGGTTCAACCTTTGCGTCTCTGAGCATCCGATGCTTGGCTTGGGGGGGGTGTTAGGATAGACGAGATCGGTGATTAAAATTTAATTGGGATATGTTAGGATAGACGAGATCAGTGATTGAGATTTGATTGAGATATGATAGGATATGATAATTATTTCTTTTCTTTTCAAACTCATTCTTGTAACCTATATAAACTGCATTGATCATCATAATAAAGGATCCAAAGATTTAGTCTTTACATATGCGGCTTAAACTTAGAGAAAATATGTAACGATCCTACAATTTGTTTTAATGAGAATGAGAACACTTTCGAAAACAAAACAAAACAATAAGGGCTATTAATCTGTATACTTTATCACTAGAAAGAGAGAAGGTAACCTCTTTTTTTTTCTCGAGTTGAAGGCTAAAATTTGTCAAAAACAATAGCTGGGATATCATAATCTGAGAAGTTCCAGAACTTGTTATTCCCTGGCCCTAATTTTATGTTCAAAGACTAGTTTAGCTGGCATCTAAACTTTATTTTTAAAATTTATGAAAGTGAAAATGATGGGAGTTTTTTTTGTGTGTCAAAAATGTAGGAAGGATAGCTTAATGGGAAGTTGCATTTCTTACAAAATGGAGGAAGTTACTACGTTAAGTCGGCGTAAATAATGAAAATATACATAAATACATGCCTAAATAATTGGAGAGAGCGAATTAATTTTTACTCTAGAACACATTTAGTTATTGGGGATACAATGTGGTGTGTATTCTCGGTGTACTATATATAATTTAATTCGTTGCGTTATATAATCAATCATAACTTATACTAATATTATAATATGTTACTGATTTTAATTATTTACTATATATTATCAATCATAACTCGTTAAAATACATAACTTCTTAAGATATAATTAAAACCATAAATATATCATTGTAATATATGTATATATATAAATATGAATGCGTCT
>JAULKJ010322289.1:0-10424 GCA_032355405.1 Rubia balearica
CTTCCGTTCAACTTTTGTTGTCACTCTTATCATTTTTGAATATTTATTTTATTTTAACACTTTCTTATTATAGTACTCCTATAATTTAAGGTTTTCTTAGTCATTATTTTACTTTTTCGACATTCAATTGAATTTATACCATACAATTAGCATCTTTTTAAATTTTGAGTGAAAAAAAGAAGTGGCACAAATAATGAAAAGAGGGAGTTAGCAAAAATTAGAGAATTGAGGTAAAATAAAGAAATTGACTTTTCAAGTTTTTTTTTTAAAAAAACACGACTTTTCAAGCATTTAATTCTCCGTCCCTAGGTAACAATTTTTAATTTCTTTTACTCTCTCTGTCCTGGCCATACCTGTAGAGAGAATACTGATGTTTTAATTTGGGAAAGGTGAAATTACTTAAATGCCCTTCTTCTTCTTCCCATCCCTTCCTCACCCTCCCTTGCCTGCCTGCCTGTCACCACCACCACCTTTCACCCTCCCTTACGTGCCTATGATTACCACCTCCACCGGCGCCGCCGTTGCACCCTCCTCTGCCCACTTATCACCACCACCACCTCTTGCCCTCCCCTACCCGCCAATCACCACCACCACCTCTTGCCCTTCCCTGACCCCCTATCACCACCACCACCACCTCTCACCCTCCACTGCGCTCCTGAGACGTTGCAACCAATACACCTCCCACTCACTCCCCCGCAGCGCAACGACTATACCCAAATCTCCCTCCACGACGTCAAAACCACTACACCCAAATCTCCCTCCATGGCGGCGCGACTTGAACCCTAGCCTCACCCGCTTGAAGTATCGTAACCCCTACACCCAAATTTCCATCCCCGGCGGCGCGATCCAGTAGCAGATAAAGATGGAGATGTGAGAGATGATGATGAAGATATGAGAGAAGAAGATTAAGAGATGAAGATGGGAGAGATGAGATGGGGGGAGCGCAGATGAAGATAGGGAGGAATAGGGAAGCAGAAGGCTTTGTGAGTGGTGAGGGTAGTGAGATAGGATTTAGGCTTTGTGTGTAATTTTTAATTGTTTTAAGAGTATTTTTGTCTTATAACACCTTAAAATTTTCTAAATATTAAAAAAGTGCAGATTTGGTTGGGATACATAAAAAAGGAAAGTGTAGAAATAGATGGGATAGAGGGAGTAACATAGTTTGGAAAATTAGAATGCCCACTAATAGGATGATAATGTTCATAAACATTAGATTGAATTTTAGATGTGCGGTGGGCCAGTTCTCGAAACTATTGAATTTGGAATTTTGAGATTAATTTAATGAGAGCATCTCTATTGTCTAATGATTAGATCAATTATAATAAATTTTATTTTTATAAATTTTAACATTAGATTATAATTATTTATATTTATGGCATATTTTAGAATATTTTAAATTATAAAAATTTAAAATTTTATTGATACTGATTAATCGTTAGACATGATTATTTTATAATTAATATTACTAATGTAGCGATCTAATATTTTTTTATTGCAACAGAATTTCTATAATTCTAATTTTTAAAAAATATATCGCAATGTATAGATAATTATAATTTCACCGTAAAAGTTATTGAAATGGAGTTTTTCCTTTAGCAATCTAACAGGAGATTCTCTCATGAAAAGTTGGTTGCAATAAATGAAAATATAACATCAAATCATCATATGAGCGATACTCCCTACATCCTACTAAAAATAGCGGAATTACTTTTGACACTCTTTTGTGCGAACCAAATTAGCAAAGAATAAGTACTGAAAAAATTACAAACATATTTGGGAAAACAGTGGATACAGTTTGAAAGTTGTTGAAGTTGAAAAGTGCATAGTGAGAATTTATCAACATATTTTTTAGAGGAAAGTGCATTTATATCCCCCATGGTCTTGGTCTAGTGCACATGTACCCCTCATATTTTTAAGTGTACATATACCCCGGTTCCTTGTTTAGTGCATATATTTTCATCCATTTTTCAAAACCAGTATCCAGATTTAGGCCTATATGTGCACTTTCAAAAAATACGGGAGGATATTTTTGCATTTTCAGAAAACATGGGAGGATATTTGTGCATTTTCAAAAAACATGGGGGCATATATTGTCTTTCTAAAATTTGAGGGGTATATGTGCACTAAACAATGAACTTTGGGGTATAAATCCACTTTTCCCTTTCAATAATTTTTAAATAATATTTAATCATAATATTTTTATTGAAACGAAAAGAGTATTAATTATTACTCCCTTCGTTCCGCCATTTTTGGCCTATTTTTGGTCAACTTTCTCAGATCATGTTTGACCATCAATAACTTTAATTATGGGTATTAATGGTACATTAAAATTTAATATTTAGAAACTACGTAAACATAGGAGTCTAACAATATCTCACATGATGATAGTAGAGTCTATATACTAATTGAAATTTATGATCAAACACGGTCTGAAAGAGTTGACAAAAAAATAGGCCAAAACTGGTGGGATGGAGGGAGTAGATAATATTAGATAATTTTAAATAAGAATTTGTAAATTAGTTTTGAGATAAATTAAAATATAAATTGTTTGTTAGGAGCTATTTAAATTGGTTTTAAACTTAATTTTACGGATTTTCAAAATGCATAATATGTTATTCATAAAATTTTGTTTTGAACCAATTAGGGGTGGTAAAATACACTCGTTATCCGTAGATTAAGCTAGTAGTGTATTTTAAATTCGAGTGGGTATGAGTATAATGAGTAATAAGTTTAATGGGTAATGGGTCAATTGGGTAATTGAAAAATATGGGCCAGGCACGTTAGGTTTGTGGGTTTACCTCAAGTTTAACCATATCGGTTAAAATCTACGGATTTACCCGTACGGGTCAATATTTAGGTTGAAACTCGCGGGTTTACCTGTATGAGTTGGTATATAAACTCATATGAGTCAATATATGGGTTGAAACCTACAAATTTTACCCATATGAGTTGATATGCTAATCCACATGGGTTCATTTATGAGTTGAAACCTGCGAAAATACCCATTTTGACTTGTGAGTTGAATAATTTTTTATCAGCGAGTTGAGTGTGTTTCAACCCAACCATTTTGACATGACCCATTTTTTTTATCCGACCCATTTTTTTGAGTCGAAATGGATCATGCCCATATTTTTAAATTACCCAATTCAACCAGTTCGCCCATTACGTGACTAACCGTTAGTCGGGATCATTTTATAATTGATGTAACTAATAATGTGATTTGATATTTACTTTTATTTATTGAAACGAGGTTTCTATATATTTTTAAAAAAAATTGTATCGATATGCATTAATAATTATAATTTGAATTTAAAAGTTATTGAAATGAGGTTTTTCATTAATGGTCAAACCGCTAGTCAATCTAACATAAAACTTTCACTATGTTATTATATAGTAACATCTATATGTATATGGAAATCACTTGTTTTCATATCAATTTATAAAATATTGTACTCCCCTCTGCCCTAATTGAATCCATACAATTTTTGGTCAACCTTGTCAAAACACGTTTGACCATAATTTTAATTAGTATATAGACACTAATATCATCATGTGAGATATTGTTATATTCCCTATATAATGTATTTTATAAATATTAAAATTTAATACACCATTAATATATGTAATGAAGTTATTGATGATCAAACATGGCATGAGAAGGTTAACCAAAAAATCTATAGATTCGGGTGAGACAGAAGGAGTATATGTATCACTGTATTTTATTATTTATTTTTGTTAGTTTCATTTTTTACTTTAGAAAAATGCTAAAATGATTCTAACGTTGGGTTGAAAGTGCCAATATAACCTTACAAAACGAGAAACTGCCAAAATAACTCTAACTTATTGACGTATATGCCAATCTAACGCTGGACATCATTGACTTCAATTGCCAACAAGAAGTTTGGATGGAATTTAATGACATGGTCATTTTTCCTCTGGATTAAAAATATTTAAAAAGGGAAACGACAAAAATGCCCTTCTTCTTCTTTCTTCTTCCCGCCACCCTTTTTTCATCCTCGCAAGCTAACCCACCATTTTCTTCACCCCTCCACAAACCATTTTTTCACCCCACCAGCCCCTTCGTCCCTTCCCCTTCCTAAATCACAAAATCCCTGAACAAATCCAACCTTTCCTTTCCATTTCCCAATAGGGTTTTGCAGTTCTTTCCATTTTCGATCATCCCTTTTGAAGAAAAGATATTTCGTTGAACATGGCTTCTTTTTCATCACTCCTGAGATCCACACCTTTTCCTATTGTCCAGGCCTCCCATGGCGGCGGCGTATCCTCTCGCCGATCTCAGGTCAATACTAAGTGTGTTTATGTGTATTATTTTTGTTTTGAGTTTTGGATGGTTTTAGTGATTTATAGTATGATATTTTCTTTTATTTTGTGATTCATTTTTCTTATTTTTCTTAGTAAATTAGCTTTGACATGTGTAGTTTTTATTCATGAATTAGTAATATTAAGTCATGGTGTAATGGAAAGAGTGGGTGGTGGTTGGGAAGGGCGGGTGGGTAGCTGGTCGAGGGGGAGGTTGAGGTGAGTGAATTTGGCTGAGAATGTCTGGGGGTGGCTGACGCGAGGAGGGAGAGGGGGCGGCTGAGGTGAGTGGGCGGTGGCACGCAGAGAGCAGAAGGGGAGGAAAGATGGTGGCAGCGGAAGGCGGTAATGGTGGTTTGGGGTTTAAGGTGGAGATCAGAGATGATTCAAACAGAGAAAGAAGGGGGAGGGGAGGTTGTGATTGGCGAGTGGTGACATGTGGGGGTAGAATGGGGAAATTTTTTAGCTTAATGAGCAAGGGTATTTTAGACCTTTCTGATTCAGTCAACGTCTAATTTCTTTGGTCAACGTTGGAATTAGCACAAAAGTATGTAGCTACACAATTTTTCATAAAGTTAGGGTTATTTTGAAATTTTCTCATTTGTAGGGTTATAGTGGCACTTTTAGTCTAAAATTAGGGTTAAAATGTAAAATTCTTTTTTTATTTGGACTAAAATTTATGGCTGATAATTAGCCTAATCATTCGAATCTCCCACTATTTTTGCCACATCAACAAGCATTAATTCTCATAAAAAAATTTATATGAACTATACACTGGGACCGGGGGGGAGGGAGTATCATTGTTTATGATCGTTAGATACTACCTTTGTTTCTCTGTCTATGACATCATAGGTTTAGGTGTTTGGATTTAGATGAATGAAATGAGTGGATGAAATTGATTTTAGAAAGTAAAAAAAGTAGAGTAAGTGGGGCGAAATTAAAGGAATCTCGCCAAAATTAGAAGTCTACCGATATAAACGAAACAATCCAAAAAAGAAAGTATGTCATATATATAGGAAGTGATAAAGTACTTTGAATGTTAATATTAGGATAAAATGCTCACATAACTCCTAGTTTTCTTATAAATGCATATATAATTATAATTATTCGAAAGTACTCTTAAACCACGAACAGTGTTGACTCGAAAACTCATAACCTTCTTGCTGGAGACCGACGTTGACTGGTCAAATTTCGGCATTGACCAAAATGAAAATGATCCCCATTCTAGTTTCAGTTTAGTTTTGGAAGGTCTTATTTCTCAAGTGGGCCCAACTGTTGAAACATAAATGAAAAATATATTATTATATCAACACTTATTTTCTAACTTAGGGGTCGGGGTAGAACATTATAATGAAGCCTCCATATATATATATATTTAAAAAGTGAATTATCTGCATAATCATAATACATTTAAGAAATTTCCGGTCCGAACAAAAAAGGGGAAAAAGAGCAATTATACTCTGAGTTTGATACATCTATATCCATTATTGGACAAAAAATATTTTTCATAACTACGTCGGAATAATGGTGCAACTAACCAACCTAATTATCTAACACAATAACATCTGGTACCAAAATTCCTAGGTTATTAACTTTTGTAATCAGAAGCATTTGCTGATAACAATGAATGTATACTTTATAGCTCTTTCGATATATTGCAGCCAGGGAACCTTTCAAATATTTCCAAACTGATCTTAAACTAACAGGAAGACTAGTATCATGAATTTGGAGAGGCAAGCGGCAAATAAGATGACTTCATGAAGATGAGTGACTAGGGGAAAATATATTGGTCATACTTAATATACATCCATCCATAAAAACAAGCCTATGTTACACTGGGGAAACTATTACCCTATCTAGTCAGTTCTCCAGTACAGAGTTTCAATATAACTTTAAAGTTTACTATGTAAAAAAAATTAATTCTGATAAATTTTACCGTAATTTATATTATGCACTTAGTTTATCTTCCACATCGTACATCTAGTATTACAAAATTATCCTGATAGTCAATCCCTAAAATCATGGATAAGAAAATAGTAGTTATATTTTATTTTCAAACATGTAAATTACTAGTTAGTTAACAAACTCATTACCAGAATACAGTAAACATTGTTGTGTACTAGCTTCTCCTTTGCTTAAATTTGGGCCCAAAATATATTATTTTAATGTAAAATAAAATTCAAATAAATCTAACAAGCATTTGTATCGTAATCTGGGAATACATACTGCATTATATTCTCAACATTACAAATTAAGCTAATTACTGTGTAATTATAAATCCCACAAAAGATGGGATATAAATTATCTTTTTAAATTTAAATATGAATCAGATTAATTTTATTATTGGGTTATTATTCTTACTATGTTGCCGGAATATTGTGTACGAGTTGAACTTTACTTCTTTTCTTGGCTCTGCGTTGGGGCCCACAATATTTTCTTTTAATGTTACCATGTAAAAAAATCACATAAACTCTTCAATTTTTTCTCATGTGCATGTCGACTTTTCTTCAAAGAATGTTAGAACGATGATTTTTTTTAAAATACTATTTCAATAATTGTACAAAAAAGTGTACTATTAATTATTACTTTTCAATAACTGTACTTTAATTTTTTGGAGGCTCATTTCTATACTTAGCACAAGACGTACAAATTTTTTGAGATGGCCCTGGAAGTGATTTTTTTCTATTTGACATATTTTGAATATAATATTAAGTAAAGTACAATTATGAAATTAAAAAATAAAATTTAAACACGGTAAATTACAAAAACAATTTATGGGAAAAGAAATACGAAAATTAAATATCTTTTGCTAAAAAAATTCACTTTGCTTCTTGAAAGATATTACACCATATGTTTTACTATCTTGGTATTAAGGAAAAAAATCTTATTCTGAACCAATTTCTTTTATTAAATAAAGTTGTCATAATAATTTCCAAGTATAATTTGGATAAACATTAAAAGTAAAGTTAGATAGAGTAGATTTTTTTTGGACTCTACAATAAATATAACGGATCATTCCATTACACACCAATTTATGTGATGAATATTTTTCGGGGGAGAGGGAGGGAGTACAACTGTTTTTTACTTTAAAAAAATAAATACAAAATTTTCAAGGTTAAGAAAATGCGGGGGTGGTTAGCCACCTGTGACAATTCTTATATCGTACCCTGTAATACCATGATTGTATGTAGAATGTGGAGTATTATTACTGTGCATTCAATACTTATATAGTAATCATAGGCAAATTAGAATAACTCACAATCTCACATAAGACTATTCACATTCTTACAAGAGAAAAGTGCATATATAACCTTACCTAATTCACATAAGTGCATATATAACATTTTGATAATTGAAAGTGAAAATATAACCCTAGATAGTTGATGTAAGTGCAAGTTTATCCATTTCGGTAGGTTTAGGAGGGAATTCAGTGAAAGTACTATTTTACCCATCTGAAAAAACAAAAGAAAGTGAAATATCTATAATTTCCCCAAACCCTAATTTTCCCTTTCTCCTTTCTCATCCAAACCCGATTCATTTCTGCGTTCTCTTCTCCCCTATTCTCTGTTCTCCTAAAGCTGATTCCTTTCTTCAATTCCTTTCTCCATTCACTGCTCTCCTATTCTCTGTTCCCCCAATGCCAATTTCTTTCTTCGATTCCTTTCTTCATTCGCCACTCTACCATTATCCACTTCCTCATTCTTCTCACCATTCTCCGTTAGCCCGCGTAAGAAATCATCGCTGCTGAGGAACACGCAGCTAAGGGCCTCCGTTCCCAGCTGAAATCGGTGCCACTTGGTTAGATGCAGGCTGGGTGGCACTGGTGGTGGAGGTGGGGAGCAGAGTTACGAGGTGAACCCGGTGCTAGGTGGTGGAGGTAGGAATTTTTTGCAGTGGTCAAGGGGGAATTGTGGAGGTGGGCATTTGTGGCAATGGTTGTTTGTAGAGGTGGTGGCGTTTGTGGAGGTGGGCATTTGTGGTGGTGGTTGAGGTGACACTAGCGCTAGGTGGTGGTGGTGGTTTCAAGCTGGGCGGTGGGCAGTGGTGGAGGTAATTTTTTGTGGTGGGAGAGGCAGTGGTTTTTTTTTGTGGGAGAGATGGTAACTATGAGTTGTTGTAGCAGTGGGTTGTGGTGGGCGGAGCTGGTGATTGTGGTGGTCGGGGTGGTGGTTATGGTAGTGGTGACCGCTGGGGTAAGGGAGGGTTATGGTGACGAAGATGAAAGGGGGTAAAATGGGAAATGGATTTTTAGCTTTGGTCCAAAGGCCATTTTTGTCATTTCTAGCGGTCAATGACCGGAAATGGCCAGTCAATGCCAGAATATAGTTTTTAGGGTTATATTTGTACTTATGTAAAGTAGTTAGAGTTGTTTTTGTACTAACAATCATCTCAGGGTTATATGTGGGCTTACTAAATATAGGGTTATATTTGTATATACCTCTTACAATTTAAAATACTCTCTCCATCCCACTTAAAATAGGTTGTTTATTTTTTTCACGGTTTTCTACTATCATATCTACCCGTTAATATATCTTGTCGAATATAATAATTCCGTATAAAAAAATGATGTTTAGAAAATAGATGTTAAGATAAATCTAATCTCACATGATAAAATTATGTTATATATATGTTAAATAAAATTTAGGGACAAAGTTTTCAAATTTTGACTTAAAAAAGCAATTAAGTAAGTTCTAGTGGGATAGATGGAGTATCCCAATTCCGTGAATAGTCACTGTTAAGTAGCATTTTTTCTCTATAATATACTTTGTTAATATTAAGAAAAAAATTGCTTTTATAATTCTCAGTTATTAATAAGTGCAAATATAATTTCTAGTTTTTAAAGACAAATTTACGGCTATAAATTAAAAACTAAAAATTCATAAAATGCAAAATGACAATTTTTGCCCTTCCCAAACCCCTTTTGCCCTCTCCGCTCACCTTCTCATCCCATATCTCAAATCTCTAAATTCAACTGTTTCCCTTAACCCTGGAATCAATGCTCCAATTTCATTCACACATTTTACTTTTTCTTTCTAAACTTGATTTTATTAACTTATTTCATTTACCATAAGTCCACGTAAAAATTTTAATGTGTCAAATTTAATAAAGAGCAAATGACTTCTATGGCCCTCGAACTATCACCATTGTTCACCTTTTGCCCTCTGATTTTTCCCCAATACTTTTGGCCCCTGAACTTACAAAACTGGTGAATTGTGCCCTTCCATCAGGTCAAACCGTTAATTTAGGTCAAACCATCAATTTTTAGGTGCAAAATTGACATTTCAAGTTTGTCTTTCCTTTTATTTTCCTTTCCTTTTCATGAGTAGGAAAAAGGGAAGCAAAAGAAAAAGAGAAAAGAAAATTTTAAAATGTCAATTTTGCCCCTAAAAACTGTTGCTTTGACCTAAATAAAGGGTTTGACCTAACGAAAGAGGCACAATTCACCAGTTTTGTAAGTTCATGGGTCAAAAGTATTGGAAAAAAAATTGGAGGGTCAAAAGTGAATGATGGTAATAGTTCGAGGCTCACATAAGTCGTTTGCTCTATAATAAAACACAAACAATATGAACAAGTTAAAATAAAACTCAACTAAATTATATATTAAATAAAAAATAATTCAGAAAGAACAAGCTTACGAGTGGAAGTAAAATGATTAAAAGTTGATGATTTGAATGTTCAGAAAAATGTTAGGTGCTGCAAATCTATGTGGTCCATACAAGGTAAGATTCTATCACACCATTATTGGCCTTACACAATTCACAGACTCCACTTGTACCCTTGTGTCCTGGATTCAGAATCATACCAAATCAGGAGCACGTTTACATAATTAAATGAACATTTTGTCTCCACATGATTTGCGTAGGCCTTTACAAGGTCGTTGATGATCATGTGTACACAAGCGACAATGACTGAGAAGCAACCGTTTGAGCATCTCCAATGGTGATTTCTAGAGCTGTCAATCTCTAACTCGAACCGAGAATCCGACATGTAGTGAAACGATCGATTCAATCCGAAAATCGATTTAATCCGAGAGATTTCAAGCCGAACTCGAACCCGACACGACCGATTCAACCCGAAACCTGATTATAACCCGAGAGATATCA
>JAULKJ010322299.1:0-10424 GCA_032355405.1 Rubia balearica
TACACTCCCATTGTATTTTCCAAGTATGTAATAAAATATTTATCAATAATAGAGCATAAGAACATATCCGTAATAATTTTTTATTTCCTTTTCTTACTTCGAAGTAATCAACTTTAAATTACTGTAGAACATGTATTAGCACTTTTCAACATTTCACCAAAAAAATCATTTATTTAATATTTCTATATTTAGGAAAGAATAAAAAAAATTACGTATTTTGGAGCAACGGATAATTGGGTAACACAATTTTGGGTCACAGTGTAATTTTTCAAGAATTTGTAGAAGTATTCAATGTTGACTTCCAAGGCCCTTACGTTCATCCATCCATGCCCAAATCTCAAAGTCGCAATCGTACATTATTGAATTACAATTTGGTATCGCCAATTTTGTGATTCGACAATTCCAACTTTTTTGGAGGGACCTAAGTGCAAAAAACAAAAACTTTACTCGTAACTCCAAATTGAAATCCGCTCGAACGTGATGATACCCTATACACCCCCATTGTAATTTTCAAGTCCGTAAAAAAATTTATCGACAATTGGGCACAAGAACATATTCGTAATTGTTTCCGATTTCTCTTTCCAACATTTCATTAAAAAAACATTTGTTTTCTATTTCCATATTTATGCAAGAATAAAAAATTTGTGTATTTTGGAGAGAATGATAATGTTGTAAGATTTTTTGGGCTATAGCGTAATTTTTCATAAATATGTTAGAAGTGCTTTTGTGCCTACTGTCTTAGTTGAATAACAGTGTTTAGTATTCATTGAATTGAACTCACTTTTAAAAAAACTTTAGTGCATTTTTTGTGTTGTAATAAATATTTTGATTTTAATTTTTTAAAATAAAAACCTAGTAAAGTCCCACCGCTCGTTGTTCGGTATTATTAATTAAAACATTAGGATTACTTTTATGTACTTTTTGTGTTTTACATTTAAATTGAAGATAAAATTTTTATTTACAATTTTGAAATTTAGTCATCTAAAGAAAACTATATGAGAAATGAAGTGAAATAATTAGTTTAGTTAGGAATCGTTAAATATTAAATACAATAAAATGATTATTTTAATAATATTTTATTTAAATTATTTAAAAACAATTATTTATATGTTGAGTTCATTTTAAAGATTATCATAATTATATATATATATATATGTATCACTAAATAAAATTAAACATCAAATATTCTTATTAGTCCCACTAATTGTAAAATACTTTTATCTAACAGTTACTCGATTTGTAACAAGAATTTGTTATAATTTATTAAATATTATTTTTACAATACTTTTCAAACTGATTTTTGAAAATAATATTTAGTCAACTCTATATAATTACTAATTCAAAATCATAATTTTAATTAGCCATCTCTCTTTATTTGACTATTATTCATTAGATTTATAAATTTAGTCGTGTACATTTTATTTTAACCTTGTGTATTCAGATATGTTATGAGTTGACTTTTCGTACTATTAATCACACTTGTAAACTCGTAATATATAAAAAAATTCACTTTATTCTAATAAGTATGTCTCATAACCAAGTTGACTTGGTTCCATATTAAATGTTAATTGACTTTTTATAACTGCATCTGTTTTGGGCTGATTACACATAAGGTTATATAGTTGATTTATTGGGTATTAGGTTCGGGTTGGGTCGGGTTTGAGTTGGATCGGGTTCGGGTTGATCTCGGGTTCGTGTTTAAGTCGGGTTCGGGCCTAGATTATCTGGTCATGTTCGCATTTTGGGTTAAATTCTGTCATGTCGAGTTCGAGTACGGGTCAATATTTTTTGGGTCAAAATTGGGTTTTGCGTTGAGTGTGTTCGTGTCAGGTCGGGTTCGGGTTAATATTTTTCAGATTAGATCGGATTTCGGCTTGATTCCGTCGTGTCGGTACGGATTGGGTTCTCGGTTCGGGTTAGATAATCCCACCAGTTTTGATCACCTTATTTTGTCAAGTCAAATTTAGTAAACTTTTATTATTAATATAAGTTAATATATATTAAAAATATCATGTGAGATATTGTTAGATTTATTTTAATATAATTTTTTGTGTGGAATTGGTGCAAGTAGTTAGAGATATTGAAGTTCAAAGATGATGACCGTGAAAAAGTAAAGCGATCAAAAGTATTGTGACAAGGAGTAGTTGGTAGTATGAATAATCATATGCACAAAATCCAAAAGAAATATATTAATAAATACACGAGAGGCCTGTTTTCTAGATCTTATCTTATCTTATTTGAATTAAATTGAATTGATTTGATTTGAACTTAATTCAATTGAAATAAAAGTAAGTATACTGATAAATAATAGTAATATGCATGATTAAATTAAGATATATTTTTATTGAATTGAACCGAATTAAACCGAAATAAATTTAACTGAACTAAATTGATTTGATTTGATTTGAATTGAACTGAACTGAAGTGTAGGTAAGTTTTGGAGAACAATGTGGAGATTATCTAAATTGATCTGATATGATTTGAACTTAAGTTAAATTTCACCGAATTAAATTTATGTTGAACAAAACTGAACTGAATTGAATTGAACTGAATTGAGTTAAGCTGAACTAAAATGCAGATTCAACAAATATATTCATATAATCGGTAAGGGAGTCCGAATAACCATACGGAGTACTCCATGTGTACATAATCTCATTTCAGTTTTGATATAATTTGGGCCTACTTAAAGTCAAATAAATTTAATGAAGAATATTTTCCAAATAAAATCCAATGGTCGGTAATGTAGTATGAATAACCATATGCACATAATCTCAAAGAGTTATTAATAATCGTACATAGAGTCTCCTATAAATTAAGACACAATCTATCAAAAAGTGATGCATCCGTTTTCTTAGCTCTATACCGTAAACATCAATCAATGGAGAAGTCAATCAAAATTATTCTCATGTTTGCTTTCTTGCTTTTTGCATCTGGTAAGATCAGAATTTTGTTGCAAATTTTATGTGAGAAGTTATATTTTTCCCCTTCTAATTGAAAAAAATGCTAATTAAATTTAACTACATTGATTTACAGCTCGTGAGCAACCAAAGGTGGAGCAATCTTGCAACAGCAGCGATGACTGTCATTTGAAATGCATCAGTGGACTACAGCTTTGCTTGAACCATCAATGTGTTTGTGGAGATACAGGTAACAATTAGGGCTTGTCTCATTTGGCAGAATTGATTGGAAACTTAAAATTAGCATGAGTCCGTCTCTTGAAAAATCAAGGTTTACACTGCAAATTAGAAAACATCAAGATAAGTTTTTTCGGATTGTATTAATCGGGTCATCAACTTATAACGACTGCACGTTGCATAGCAAAATTTTAATATTGCAACTAAAATCTTTTGTTTTGTTGTAATTCAAACCCTATCTTTACGTATGCCTATGAAAAGTTAGTCTTTTCCAAAATTTTGTCTAGTTGAAAAAATACTAATTGAATTTGACTATAATGATTTACAGCTTCTGAGCGATCAAAGGTGCCTAATCAGATTGAGGGAAACTTGCTTCAACCATCAATGCATTTGTAGAGACTGAAGATGCTGCCAAAAATTAGGACTTTCATCATTTCGACTCCAAATTGAAAACCGATCAAATATATTGGATCTGTTTTCTCTCAAAATTATCAATGTATTTGAGTTTACGATATACATAAAAGACCAATCTTATCATGTTGCTCCATACGTTCTATCACTAGTTCTGTAATTTACATTTTGAATCAAATTAATTTTCTACATCCAAAAATAAAAAAATACCAATCTGATCTGAAATTATTTTCGGGTTATAACAAATTCGCGGTACAATCAAATTTTCCTTATTCACCAGGCGTCTTCTCCACGCGCCTTATCTTTCTACTCATAAATCGTATGGATTCACGGATATTGGATCAAATCAGCGGATAACATGAAGAACTCAATCACAATGAATTTTTTTTTCCTCTCATCGACCAGTTATTGCATCCTCTTATTCCGCTAGCTTATTTAACCCATGCCTTTGAAATGTTGCCACTGGTTGAAAATTTCTGTTTGCACCACAAATTTGTAAATAAGCTACCTCCACAAAAGGTTTTTTCTCCATTTCATTTTTGAAGATGTTCATTAATTATATCTCGTTGATCACAATCATAAATATCATAAATTTTTACGTTGACTTGAACGCCTCTTAGTCCCTGTTCTCTAAAGTTTATCTGTATTTCAATTCAGCTCAATTTAAATTAGTTCAATTCAATTCAGTTCAGTTCCGTAAAAAAAATTTCGTGAAATTGGTGAACGTCGTTTTACTCACCAAAATAAATCTACAAACTCTAACGATGATATTAATACAGTAGAAAGCATAGTCGATCCCACGATCTAAACGGAGCAAACACTATAAAAATTACCTACTAATATAGAACAATGTTGGTGTAGCCACCACCCATTAATTTTAAAGATTTTATCTAACAACTAATAATGCAAACTAACTATTATAAAATAAAAAATAAAGGTGGCAATATAAAAAAATCTAAAAATTTAAGGAATATAATCGGCTCGGAATAACTCACATTAGTTAAACATCGATCATAGACGCAAAGATAAATCAATTCATATGCATCTATAAGTTATAGGACAGCAAGTATTTGTTGAACCCTCCCAATTCTTTCTTACTTTGTCGACAATTGACCAATTATAATTAATCAATTATTTCTCTTACCAAGATACCCCCGGAATGTATTCGCTAAACTAGATACACACCTCAATAGCATTAAGAATGAAAAGAACCTGATATAGCAATCGCCCAAATATTCGCAAGTAGTAATGCACACTTAATTGTTTCCCATCTTGCTGTTACAGTCTTAACTAGTTATCTGTATATCTTCCACAAGAATTCGCTATTTGCTAACTCTTTCCAACGATTACGTATTGGTAGAATTAGATAGTATTATCCCAATAATTTTCAAGTTGATCAGGCTTAAACATATCAAGAATAAATTAAACCAAGAATAATCAAGAACACATAAGAATCAATTATAAAATAATTAGGCTTTACAATTCATAAACTAATGCTCGTTATACCATGCCGATATATAAATTAGCTGCTCATAATAATTAAACTAAATAAATAAACAATATAAAAATAAATCATAATTAATATAACGAAATCAACTTAACAAACCAAGTACTCCGTAATTGATTTGCATCATGCATGCGTATCAATGCTGCTGCTGCGCCCCAATGTTGCTCAGAATCAATTCAGCACCGAAATCTAAAGCAAATATATTAAACTGAACGAAGAACGAAAAACGAAAAACGAAAAACGAAACTGCTGCTGCGTAACTAATGTCATGCGTGTCTCTCCGCGTGTGTATATATATATACACGGTTAAATAACCCCAATCCAAATCAAATTCTAATTTTCTTCTTTTATGGAAGAAAATTAAATAAAATAATATATATTCTAACTTTAAATAACTAATTCCTAAAATTAAGTAATTTTAATTGGAAAGAGATACTCCCTCCAGCTCATGAGAATTTGCACACTTTCCTTAAATGAGTGTCCCAGGTAAATTTGCACTCTTTTTGTTTCTTTCTTTTTTGGAAAAAAGGCCTGAATTCCCTAAAATAATCCCAGCAATTTGAATGTTTTACAATGAGCCCATCCTTATTTCTCCTAATCCAGCCCATTACGACTTCACTTAACCCAATTATTTACGGACACTAATTCCCCGAACTGTGTTCAGAGCATTGAATCTGGAACAATCTTCCAACCGTTTCCTATTCAAAATAAAGTGACCTTATCTCTTCCACCGACACCCTCTGGCCAATCAATGCATCTTGGAGATTGAGAAATCTGTGGACTCTTCTTTCAATTCTCTCATATTCCCTGTATTCATACGCTCGTTTCTCTCCCTCTCTCTAAGATTTGAAACCCTAGTACATCGTCCTTCAGCTTTTGGCGCAGCACCTTTACCTGAGCAGTGATCCTCATTATGAAACAGTGTCATCATTGTCTCCAAAGTAAGTCCTCCCTGAACCTGGCTAATTTCATTGTTTGACCTATAATGGTTTGGGCTATTGTTTGATAATGGTTTTGGTTGTGGGTTATGGTTTGATTGTGTGACAGATTTGAGTGAAGCAGGTTTGAGCTGCTTAAAAGTTTTTGGACTGGGTATTTTTCCATGTGTTGGGTTGGGTCGTCTAATTTCTGGTTAGTTGTTGGGTCAATTATGGGTTTATTCTGGCTGTAATTGTTTTGGTTATTTTTTTCCCATAATGGGTTGTGAGGCTCCTGTAATGTGTAAGGATCTCAAAAGATCCTCAAGTTTTATTCAGTAAATCAGCTCAAAAGTGAGCTCAGAACACAGATTACAGAGAGAGAACACCGCAAAGAAGAAAGTTTCACCCAAATGACCAGTTCCTAACCAATAATGATCTCTAGCTAAACCTGATATTAATACTACAAAATGAACAGTTAATTCTCCTAACAACAATCAGTTAAGGCAGTTGAAATATCATTGTAGCCAACTTCATTCTTCAGCTATTCTGCGTCAGCCTTAAACTTGTATTGATGAAGCTCTGTAAATTCCTTTTATACCCTTGGTCCACATCAGGTTTATGACATGGATATACCCATTATCCAAAAAATGAGTCATTATCCAATTAACCCATTTATTGATTCAAAAAAATTAATTTTTTTAAAAAATGTAAAAAATCATTATGATTATCATACTGAAAATTATCAACATCAGCTACAACTAGCATAATATCAACGAGAAATCACAAAACATCGACTAAAAAATTGCAGCAAAAAATATAAAAAAAGCCAAAAAATTAAAAAGGTCAACTACAACTAATAAAATATCAACTAAAATTCATAAAAATATTAACAAAGTTTCAATTATCAATTTTTTTAAATAAAAACTACAAACGTCAACCAATATCAACCAAGATCTAAAAATATCAATTTCTATCACCAAAATTTCACTCGGAACATGAAAAACATCAACAAAAGAAAAAAACTATAAAAATGAAAATTATTGGTTGATATCACCAAAAATGATAAACATCAACTCTTATCTACAAAAACTCACTTAGAAAATGAAAAATATAAACATGGGAGAAAAAAGCTAAAAATATCAACCCATATAGCCTCACAAAAACTACAAAACATTGGTTCATATCAACTAAAACTCACTCGAAAAATGAAAACATCAACATGAGAGAAAAAAATTTAAAACATTAACAAAAACGATACGATACCTCAAGAGTATAAATTATTCACTATGAGAATCATAAAACATCAACAATTTTTATTTAAAAATACAAATACCAACATACATCACCCTTACAAACATCAATTCTTAACACCTGAACCTCATCCGGAAAATAAAAAAACATCATAAGAAAAAAGACACTACAAACATCAACTCCCATTACCAAAAGGTCAGCCGGAAAATGAAAAACAACATGAGAAAATAAAAATAAAAACTACAAATATCAATCCATATCACCGAAAAAAACTACAAAACATCAACTCATATTAATTAAACCTCACTCGAATAATGAAAAACATCAACATCAATAAAGATTAAATTGTCAAATTAAATATCATTCTCAAAGGAGCAACTTTAATCATAAAATTTGGGGCAAGCCGAACTGTGCGCATTGAGTTGTACGCATCATACATATTATCGTGTTCGGTTGATAACAGAATTAGAACAAAAATAATAAAGCAAATTTTGATCCAGTATGTATGCACTTGCAAAAATTCTTCAACTATATTCTTCGTATTGGAAACATAAACATGCTATATAGAAAATCAAGAGCATGCCTTCAAGGAGAAATCAAGAATTTAATAATCAGACCTTTTCTCCATTAATTGCAACCAAATTTGAGCTTCTCGCCGATGAATCGCTCTGGTTAATTCACAAACTTCACGTACGAGGTGGGGATGTAAGCATGGAGTTGTTGAGACAACCGGAGGCACCGTCTCTAAGGTGAGGAAGAATTTCGATCACCGAACGATAATTGAGTTGAGGATAAAGAGAAGTACAACTCGGACTGACTCGAGGATTGGTGAGGCGAGCAGATTTGACAGATCCGGCGTGGCAAGGAAAACTTCTGGCGAGGATCGGCTCTTACAACGTTGTGCGCCATGGATGCACCACCACTCTGCTCTGCCTTGATGTGTCGTCGCCGGAATCGTTGTGCGCCTGCGGTGGAGCCACCGCCGATTGGAGAAAGAGCGGTTGAGCTGTTGAATGACGGGGAAGATGAACAGGGAATCTGATATGATTTCTAAAAATAAAAATGAGGTATAGTTATTATATTTACAAAGTAAGTCCTCCATTTTTAGCAGTTTTTAGAAATAACCATGTCCCAAATAAAAATTATTATAATTGCATAATAAACCCTGACCTAAAGTTTAGACTGACTAAAACAAGATTTTGTGCAATACTAAATATGAAATGAGTTAATGATGAGTCCACGAAAAATACTTGACGCTCTCTAGAAACGCTCCTACCACTCTCTAAGATTCCTAACACAATTATTAAAATACTACAACCACCGTCTCCAACGGCAATTTTAGCCATTAACGTCACAATCCTCACCCGATAGTCACCGAAAACCTAGCCCAATGGCGGTTTTGCACTCTGGCATAGTCTTCCGCCCTCATACAAAGTTTCCCTCACCCAACAACTTAACCAAAACCCCAAATCGAAAATGAATCTCAGTTCTGTAACTGAATTCAAAGGTGAAATCGTCGTTCTATTCGATAATGTCGAGATTAATTTACTTTCTGAACCTTTGAAGCAAAACCTCATCTGAAGTTCCCTAGAGCAAAACCATATCTTAAATTTATCAGGCACCACTTTAAGAAGATAGGTTTCAAAGGAGAAGCGATAATCACGACATTAGACAGGAGGTATATCTTCATCAGATTATGATATTCAGCGTTGTTGGATCAAGAGGAACTGGAACCTAGGTGGAACAATCATGAAAGTCCTCAAGTGGACCAAGAATTTCGATGTGAAAGAGGACCCATCTCTGGTCCCAATCTGGCTGATAGTGGAGTTCCCGCCAACGTATTATTGCCATCAGGAATCAATCCCACGCATTGCTAGTCACCTTGGTGAGCTCATTTTTGCATACCAACCTACTATCAATCATATGAGGCTTTCCACAATTCGCCTCTGTGTGGAAATGGATCTCACAACTGATTTTCTAATAAGAAGACACATGGGTTCAACCAAGGAGAGCAAGTGGTATGATATAAAGTATGAAGTCTATCCCATATACTGCTCTAAATGTTTAAATAATGGCCACCACACATCTAAGTGTGGAATCCCCAAGCCCAAAGTACAAAATAAGAAGAAAGTTGAGAAGTGGGTGCCAATCCCTGACCTTGAACTTGATTCAAGGGAGAAATCGAGGCAGGAAGAAAAAACGAGGGTTAATGAAGAAGTGGCCTAACAAGATGCGGTTGAAAGTATCCAAACTGAAAAAGGATCCAATAATGACCAGAGGCAGAGAGATCAACACATTTAGTCTAAAGAATTCGAGGAAAAGGAACTCTGCAAGTCCACAAAAAATTAATTCATATCAATACTGCAGATCAAGTCATAAAAAATAGGAAGAGAAATTTCCCAAAATGGCTATCGGTGGATGATCTCCATATCATAAACAAGCAGGAATTTAACCTCAATATGAACCCCACACTTTCTCTGATAGAAATGCTACTACTTACAGTCTTATGATCTTTCAAAATTCATTACTAACCAAGTTTAACTTACAGGTATAGGATGGATCAGATGTAGACATCGACACAATGGACATGTATGGTGGAAACGAATCAGAGGTCGAAATGTACGCACAAGATCAAAAGGAAACTGGAGAACAGAGCAGTAAGGCTCCAGGTATCCCTAAACTCAAACCTCCAGATAGATTGAGATGTTTTTTTCAACTCACCAAATATGGTCACCACTCGCTTGAAAGCTAGAACTAAACCCTCTCATGAATCTTAAAATACTTATATGGAATGTTAGAGGGATACTTACTTCTAGGTTAAGACTACAAAAGCTAATTCATACTCACATGCTTGATATCTTGAAAATAATTGAGACAAAAAAAAGAGAAAGTGGATATGTTTAGGATTTAGTTAGGTTTTGATAATGCTATAGGCTCACAGGATTCAAGAATAAGAGTTTTTTTTTCCAGGAACAATCTTGTCCCCACACTTACAGTTGACAACCAGGATTTTCTCAAAATATTGGTTACTAATTAATAGAATATTAAATGAATTAGAATCCGGTTAAGAAAGGAATACACTTTCTGATTGGTTTTGTATATATCCTTTTTCCATATCTGATTCTGTCTTGTATACCCTTTGTACTCACTATATATATGAATACACACAGCCACAATTATTTGTGGGTTTTACATTCTATC
>JAULKJ010322309.1:0-10424 GCA_032355405.1 Rubia balearica
AGGGCATTCCGATTACTCTCCAAAATCGATTTCTTCAAGTTCTGTGGTGTATCTTTTGCTTTGACATTAACTTAACACTTTTTTTTATCCTCAACCAGTATGACATTACCATTCAGAAAGAGTGTGTTTTTTCATGCGACATGAACAACAATTCCATTGAACTAGGTGCTGAGATGAAAAATACATCCCTTCCAAACCATGGAAAAAAAAACTATCAGTGTGCCTGGTAATATTGGTGGTTCACTTTTATTTGTAACACATAGGTTTTGATTGTAACTTCTCCGAAATGGATAACCCATGATTAGACTTAATCTTAGAATAAATAAAAGGTACTTAAGGTTTTTTGTACATTTTCTTAAGGAGGTTGGGCGAGTTTTTTATGCACTAAGTATGCATCCATATTCTACAACCATTGAACTGTACATATTTCCCACCCAGAATATGTGTTTATATGGTTTGATAATTTATATATTAGATGTATAAAAAGGTAACACCCATCCAATTTATTCACATTTCGAGGTGTGAATAAGCATTCTCGTTAAGATAATTTTTTGGCACTATGCACGTTTATGACATACACGTTCAACTTATACACAAATAATTATGTAGATTCATTAGGATATCTGTTTGGGGGTGGAACTTGCAAAAATATTTACTTGTGGATTATGAAAACAACAATACTGGTTGAAAGAATTCAAATAGCACAACAGTAATCATAGTATAATTCAAATATGACCATTTGGTTCTCGTTGAGAAACATGGTCTTGTAGAGAAATCACCATTCTTAGTTTCCATGTGTAACACATTATCTAAATTTGGGGCACAATAAGAAACCCAGTTTGTTCTGGAACACTATCTCCCTCTCACCAGTGAAGATCCATTATATATCTGGCTCGCAGAGCACACATGGCATGAAAAAAGTGAAATAGTTGCAACAATTCCCGCACGACCCATAAACTCGCTTGCAAACAATATATGGTTTAGCAAATTAAGTAGGTGGAATATTAAGAAGCACAGTTACAGGCTCTATTGTCACAAAATTTAAGAAACCAATTTATTGACAAAAGTATTCAATAGTAACATGAACTTGCAATCTTTCTATATTGGTTGTCTTTATTGCATTCCATTTTACGAGAAAAAGTAACACTTCCTCTTAATTTTAGGGGTTCCACATGCTCTCCAAACCCATGAAGCATAATCGTGAATGTTGCTTGTTCCAAAAAATTCTTGTTCAATAGAACTTTAACACTTGTTTCAAATTATCATCTAGTTTTATTACTAATCTTATACCCATCGATATGGAAAACGTTGCTCTGGGGTAAATTTTACATTAACATGTTCATAATTATTTGCAACAAAGAAACCAACTGCTTCTTATCAAATTTTATCAGTTCAGGAGCATTCCGATTACTCTCCAAAATCAATTTCTCCAAGTTTCGTGGTGTATCTTTCGCTTTGACTTTAACTTACCATTTTTTAATCCTCAACTAGTATGACATTCCCATTCAGAAAGAGTGTGTATTTTTATACGACATGAACAACAATTGCATTGAACTGGGTGCTGAGATGAAAAATACATCCCTTCCAAACCATAGAAAAAACTATCAGTGTGCCTAGTAATATTGGTGGTTCACTTTTTTTAATACATAGGTTTTGATTGTTACTTCTCCGCAATGGATAACCCGTGATTATACTTAATATTAGAATTAAGAAAAAGGTACTTAAGTTTTTTTTGTACATTTTCTTAAGGAGGTTGGATGAATTTTTTATGCACTAAGCATGCACCCATATTCTACAACCATTGCACTGTACATATTTCCCACCCAATTTATTTATTAGATGCATAAAAAGGTAATACCCCCTAATTTATTCACATTTCAAAGTGTGAATAAGCATTCTTGTTAAGATAAATTTCTTGCACTATGCACGTTTATGACATGGACGTGAAACGCATACGTAGATAACTATGTAGAATCATTAGGATATCAGTTTGGGATGGAACTTGGATTTTTTTTACTTGTGGATTATGAAATCCATAATATTGGTTAAAATAATTCGAATAGCATACAGTAATCATAGTAAAATCAAAATATGACCAGTTGGTTCTCGCTGATAAACAGGTCTTGTACAAAAATCATCATTTTTAGTTTCCATGTGTAACACATTATCTAGATTTGGGGCAGAATAAGAAACCCAGATTTTTCTGGAACACTATCTCTCTCTCACCAGTGCAGATCCATTATATATCGGGCTAGCAGAGCACACATGGCACGAAAAAAGTGAAATAGTTGCAACAATTCCCGCACGACCCATAAACTCGCTTGAAAAAATATATGGTTTAGCAAATTAAGTATGTGGAATCTTAAGAAGCACAGTTGCAGGCTCCATTGTCTCAAAATTTAAGAAACCAATTTATTGACGAAAGTATTCAATAGTAACATGAACTTGCACTCTTTTTTATATTGGTTTGCTTTATTGCATTTCATTTTGCGAGAAATAGTAACACTTGCTCTTCATTTTAGGGGTTTCACATGCTCTCCAAACCCATGAAGCATAATTGTGCATGTTGCTTGTTCCAAAAAAATCTTGGACAATAGAAGTTTAACACACATTTACAATTATCATCTAGTTTTGCTCCTAATCTTGAACACATCGGTATAGAAAACGGTGCTCTAGGGTAAATTTTACAGTAACATGTTCATAATTATTTTTCAACAAAGAAACCCACTGCTTCTTATCAAATTTTATCTATTCAGGAGCAATCCGATTATTCTCCAAGATCGATTTCTCCAAGTTCTGCGGTGTACCTTTCTCTTTGACATTAACTTACCACTTTTTTTATATCCTCAACCAGTATGAAATTCCCATTTAGAAAGAGTGTGTTTCTTCATGCCACATGAATAGCAATAGCATTGAACTAGGTGCTGAAATGAAAAATACATCCCTTTCAAACCATAGCAAAAAACTATCAATGCGCACGGTAATGTTGGTTGTTCACTTTTATTTTTCACACATAGGTTTTGATTGTTACTTCTCCGCAATGGACAACCCGTAATTAGACTTAATCTTAGAATTAAGGAAAAGGTACTTAAGGTTATTTTTGTACATTTTCTTAAGGAGGTTGAGCAAAATTGTTTTGCACTCAACATGCACCCATATTCTACAACCATTGCGCTGTACATATTTCCGACCCGGAATATGTATTTATATTGTTTGAATAATTTATTAATAGATGCATGAAAAGGTAATACCCCAAAATTTATTCACATTTCTAAGTGTGAATATGCATTCTTTTAAAGATAAATTTCTCGCACAATGCACATTTATGACAAGCACGTGCAACTTATCCACAGATAATTATGTAGATTCATTAGGATATTTGTTTGGGGTGGAACTAGCAATATTTTTTTAACTTGTGGATTATGAAATCGAATATCACAACAATAATCATGGTATAATCAAAATATGACCATTTTGTTTTCACTGAGAAACATGGTCTTGTAGAGGAATCACCATTGTTAGTTTCCATGTGTAACACATTATCTATATTTGGGGCACAGTAAGAAACCCAGTTTGTTCCAGACCACAATCTCTCTCTCATCAGTGCAGTTCCATTATATATTTGGCTCGCAGAGCCTATATGGCATGAAAAAGTGAAATATTTGCAACAATTCCTGCACGACCCATAAACTCGCTAGCAAACAATATATAGTTTAGCAATGTAAGTAGGTGGAGTTTTAAGAAGCACCATTGTTGGATCCATTGTCTCAAAATTTAAGAAACCAATTTATTGACGAAATTTTTCAATAGTAACATGAACTTGCAATCTTTCTATATTGGTTGGCTTTTTTACATTCCATTTTGTGAGAAAAAGTAACGCTTCCTCTTAATTTTGCGGGTTTCACATGCTCTCCAAAAACATGAAGCATAATCGTGAATGTTTATTGTTCAAAAAATCTTGGTTAATAGAAGTTTAACACATGTTCCCAATTATCATATAGTTTTGCCCCTAATCGTGAACACATCAGTATTGAAAATGGCGGTCTGGGGTAAATTTTACAGTAACATGTTCATAATTATTTTGCAACAAAGAAACCAACTGCTTCTTATTAAATTTTATCAGTTCAGGAGCATTCCGATTATTCTCCAAAATTGATTTCTCCAAGTTCTGCGATGTATCTTTCGCTTTGACATTAACTTACCACTTTGTTTTTATATCCTCAACCAGTATGAAATTCCCATTTAGAAAGAGTGCGTTTCTTCATGCCACATGAACAACAATTGCATTGAACTAGGTGTTGAGATGAAAAATACATCCCTTCCAAAACGTAGCAAAAAACTATCAATGTGCCTGGTAATGTTGGTTGTTCACTTTTATTTGTCACACATAGGTTTTGAATGTTACTACTCCGCAATGGACACCCCGTGATTAGACTTAATCTTAAAATTAAGAAAAAGGTACTTAAGGTTTTTTTGTACATTTTCTTACGGAGATTGAGCAAAATTTTTATGCACTCAGCATGTACCCATATTCTACAACCATTGCATTGTAAATATTTCCCACCTAGAATATGTATTTATATTGTTTGAATGATTTATTTATTAGATGAATAAAAAGGTAATACCCCCCAATTTATTCACATTTCAAAGTGCGAATATGAATTCTTGTTAAGATAAATTTCTTGCACTATGCACGTGCAAGTTATACACAGATAATAATGTAGATTCATTAGGATATCTGTTTGGGGTGGAACTTGCAAAATATTTAACTTGTGGATAATGAAATCCACAATATTTGTTGAAAGAATTCGTATAGCACAACATTAATCATAGTATAATGCGAATATGACCTTTTGGTTCTCGCTGAAAAACTTGTCTTATAGAGAAATCACCATATTTAGTTTCCATGTTTAACACGTTATCTATATTTGAGGCACAATAAGAAACCCAGTTTGTTCCAGAACACTCTCTCTATCTCTCTCCCTCTCTCCCCAGTGCAGTTCCATTATATATCTGTCTCACAGAGCACACATGGCACGAAAAAAGTGAAAATTTGTAACAATGTCCGCACGACCCATAAGCTCGCTTGCAAAAAATATATGGTTTAGCAAATTAAGTAAGTGGAATCTTAAGATGGATAGTTGTAGGCTCTATTATCTCAAAATTAAAGAAACCAATTTATTGACGAAATTATTCAATAGTAACATGAACCTACAATATTTCTATATTAGTTGGCTTTATTGCATTCCATTTTGCGAGAAAAAGTAACACTTCCTATTAATTTTAGGGGTTTTACATGATCACCAAACCCATATAGCATAATCGTGAATGTTGATTCTTCCAAAAAAATCTTTTTCAATAGAATTTTAACACTTGTTTCAAATTATCATATAGTTTTCTCTTAATCTTATTATACCCACAGATATAGAAAATGGTGCTCTGGGGTAAATTTTACAGTAACATGTTCATAATTATTTTGCAACAAAGAAACCAACTGCTTCTTATCAGATTTTATCCGTTCAGGAGCATTCCGATTATTCTCCAAAATCGAATTCTCCAAGTTCTGCGGTGCATCTTTCGCTTTGACATTAACTTACCACTTTTTTTATATCCTCTACCATCACGAAATTCCCATTCAGAAAGAGTGTGTTTCTTCATGCCACATGAACAACAATTGCATTGAACTAGGTGTTGAGATGAAAAATACATCCCTTCCAAACCATAGCAAAAAACTAACAATGCGCTTGGTAATATTGGTTGTTCACTTTTTTTTGTCACACATAGGTTTTGATTGTTACTTTTCTGCAATGGACAACCCGTGATTAGACTTAATCTTAGAATTTTTATGACATGCACGTGAAACGCATACGCGGATAATTATGCAGATTCATTAGGATATCTGTTTGGGATGGAACTTGGAGTTTTTTTTTACTTGTATGTTATAAAATCCACAATATTGGTTGAAAGAATTCGAATAGCACAACAATAATCATAGTATAATCAGAATATGGCTATTTTGTTCTCGCTTAAAAATATGGTCCTTTAGAGAAATCCCCAGTGTTAGTTTCCATGTGTTACACATTATCTAGATTTGGGACACAATAAGAAACCTAGTTTGTTCCAGAACACTATCTCTCTTCCCCCAGTGCAGTTCCATTATATATCTGGCTAGCAGAGCTTACATGGCATGAAAAATGTGAAAATTTTATAATAATTTGCGCTCGACCCATAAGCTTGTTTGCAAACAATATATAGTTTAACAAATTAAGTAGGTGGAATCTTAAGAAGCACTGTTGCAGGCTCCATTTTTCCAAAATTTAAGAAACCAATTTATTGACGAAATTATTCAATAGTAACATGAACCTGCAATCTTTCTATATTGGTTGGCTTTATTGCATTCCTTTTTGTGAGAAAAAGTAACACTTCCTCTTAATTTTAGGGGTTTCACATGCTCTCCAAACCCATGAAGCAAAATCGTAATTGTTGCTTGTTCCAAAAAATCTTGGTCAATAAAAGTTTAACACTTGTTTCAAATCATTATCTAGTTTTCCTCCTAATCTTAGACCCATCGGTATAGAAACTGGTGCTCTGGGGAAATTTTACAGTAACATGTTCATAATTATTTTGTAACAAAGAAACCAACTGCTTCATATCAAATTTAATCAGTTCAGGAGCATTCCAATTATTCTCCAAAATTGATTTCTCCAAGTTCTGCTGTGTATCTTTCGCTTTGACATTAAATTACCACTTTTTTTATATCCTCAACCAGTATGAAATTCCTATTAGGAAAGAGTGTGTTTCTTCATGCCACATGAACAAATAATGCATTGAACTAGGTTATGAGTTCATGCCACATGAACAAATAATGCATTGAACTAGGTTATGAGATGTAAAATACATCCCTTCCAAACCATAGGAAAAAACTATCAGTGCGCCTTGTAATGTTGGTTGTTCACTCTTATTTGTCATATAGGTTTTGATTGTTACTTCTCCACAATGAATAACCAGTGATTAGACTTAACCTTAGAGTTAAGAAAAAAGTACTTAAAGTTTTTTTTGTACATTTTCTTAAGGAAGTTAGGTGAAATTTTTATTCACTCAGCATGGACCCATATTCTACAACCATAGCATTGTACATATTTCCCATCCAGAATATGGATTTATATTGTTTGAATAATTTATTTATTGGATGCATAAAAAGGTAATACCCCCAATTTATTCACATTTGGAAGTGTGAAAATGTATTCTTGTTAAGATAAATTTCTCGCACTATGCATGTTTATGACATGCACATGCAACTTATGCACAGATAATTATGTAGATTCATTAGGATATATGTTTTGGGGGGAACTTGCAAAAAATTTAACTTATGGATTATGAAATCCACAATATTGGTTGAAAGAATTCAAATAGCACAACAAGAATCATAGTATAATGCGAATATGACCATTTGGTTCTCGCTGAAAAACATGGTCTTGTAGAGAAATCACCATTGATAGTTTCCATTTGTAACACATTATCTAGATTTGGGGAACAATTAGAAACCCAGTTTGTTCCAGTGCACTATCTCTCTCTCACCAGTGCCATTCCATTATATATCTGGCTCTCAAAGCACACATGGCATGAAAAAATGTAAAACATTTGTAACAATTCCCGCACGACCCAAAAACTCGCTTGCAAACAATATATGGTTTAGCAAATTATGTAGGTGGAATCTTCAGAAGAACAGTTGCAGGCTCCATTTTCTCAAATTTAAGAAACCAATTTATTGACAAAATTATTCAATAGTAACATGAACTTGCAAAAGTTCTATATTTGTTGGCTTTATTGCATTCCATTTTGCGAGAAAAAGTAGAACTTCCTCTTAATTTTAGGGGCTTCACATGATCTCCAAATCCATGAAGCATAATCGTGAATGTCGCTTGTTCCAAAAAAAATCTTGGTCAATAGAACATTGACACTTGTTTCAAATTATCATATAGTTTTGCTCCTAATCTTAAACCCATTGGTATAGAAAACGGTGCTTTAGGGTAAATTTTACAGTAACATGTTCATAATTATTTTGCAACAAAGAAACCAACTGCTTATTATCAAATTTTATCAGTTCAGGAGTTTCCAATTATTCACCAAAATCAATTTGTCAAAGTTTTGGGGTGTATCTTTTGCCTTGACATTAACTTACCACTTTTTTTATATCCTCAACCAGTCTGAAATTTCCATTTAGAAAGAGTGTGTTTCTACAAGACAAATGAACAACAATTGCATTGAATTACGTGCTGGGATGAAAAATACATCCTTTCCAACCCATAGCAAAAAACTATCATTGTGCCGGGTAATGTTGGTTGTTCACTTTTATCTGTCACACATAGGTTTTGATTGTTACTTCTTCGCATTGGACAACCCATGATTAGAATTAATCTTAGAATTAAGAAAAAGGTACTTAAGGTTTTTTTTGTACATTTTCTTAAAGAGGTTGGACGAATTTGTTTTGCACTCAGCATGCACCCATATTCTACAACCATTGCACTGTACATATTTCCCACCCAGAATATGTATTTATATTGTTTGAATAATTTATTTATTAGATGCATAGAAAGGTAATACCCCCAATTTATTGACATTTCAAAGTGTGAATATGCATTCTTGTTAAGATAAATTTCTCGCACTATGCAAGTTTATGACATGCATGTGCAACGCATACACAGATAATTATGTAGATTCATTAGAAAATCTATTTGGGGTGGAACTTGGAAAAAATTTAAGTTCTGGATTATGAAATCCACAATATTGGTTGAAAAAATTCGAATCGCACAACACTAATCATAGTATAATCAAATTATGACCATTTGGTTCTCGTTGAGAAACATGGTCTTGTCGGGAAATCACCATTGTCAGTTTCCATGTGTAACACACTATCTAGATTGGGGCACAATAAGAAACCCAGTTTGTTCTGTAACACTTTCTTTCTCTCTCTCTCTCTCTCTCTCTCTCTCTCTCTCTCTCCAGTGGAGTTCCATTATATATCTGGCTCGCAGAGCATATATCGCATGAAAAAAAGTGAAAATTTTGCAAAAATTCCCATACGACCCATAAACTCAGTTGCAAACAATATATGGTTTAGAAAATTAAGTAGGTGGAATCTTAAGAAGCACAGTTGCAGGCTCCATTGTCTCAAAATTTAAGAAACAATTTTTTTGACGAAATTATTTAATAGTAACATGAACCTGCAATCTTTCTATATTGGTTGGTTGATTGCATTCCATTTTGCGAGAAAAAGTAACACTTTCTCTTAATTTTAGGGATTTCACATGATCTTCAAATCCATGAAGCATAATCGTGAATGTTGCTTGTTCCAAAAAAATCATGGTCAATAGAACTTTAACACTTGTTTCAAATTATCATGTAGGTTTCCTCCTAATCTTAGACACATCGGTATAGAAAATGGTGCTCTGGGGTAAATTTTATAGTAACATGATCATAATTATTTTGCAACAAAGAAACCAACTGCTTCTTATCAATTTTTATCAGTTCAGGAGCATTCGGATTATTCACCAAAATCGATTTCTCAAAGTTCTGCAGTGTATCTTTCGCCTTGACATTAACTTACCTTTTTTATATCCTAAACCAGTATGAAATTCCCATTCGGAAAGAGTGTGTTTCTTCATGCCACATGAGCAAAAATGGCATTGAACTAGGTTATGAGATGTAAAATACATCCCTTCCAAACCATAGTAAAAAACTATCAATGTGCCTGGTAATGTTGGTTAACTTTTATTTGTCACACATAGGTTTTGATTGTTACTTCTCCGCAATGGAAAAGCCGTGATTAGATTAATCTTAGAATTAAGAAAAATGTATTCAAGGTTTTTTTTGTACATTTTCTTATGGAGGTTGGACGAATTTTTTATGCACCCATATTCTACAACCATTGCACTGTACATATTTCCCACCCGGAATATGTATTTATATTGTTTGAATAATTTATTTATTAGATGCATAAAAAGTTAATACCCCCCCCCAATTTATTCATATTTCGAAGTGTGAATATGCATTCTTGTTAAGATAAATTTCTCGTACTATGCAAGTTTATGGCATGCACGTGCAATGCATATGCTGATAATTTTGTAGATTCATTATGATATCTGTTTGGGGTGGAACTTGGAATAAATTTAAGTTGTGGATTATGAAATCCACAATATTGGTTGAAAGAATTCGAATTACACAACAGTAATCATAGTATAATCAAAGTATGAACATTTGGTTCTCGCTGAGAAACATAGTCCTGTAGGGAAATCACCATTGTTAGTTTCCATGTGTAACACACTATCTAGATTTGGGGCACAACAAGAAACCCAGTAATTCCGTAACATTATCACTCTCTCACCAATGGAGCTCCATTATATATCTGTCTCGCAGAGCATACA
>JAULKJ010322319.1:0-10423 GCA_032355405.1 Rubia balearica
AATAAACACGACGATTACCGTTATAAGTAGCGATGCTATCCAGGTTGAAAACTGAAACAGTCACGTGATTGGTAGCACCACAGTCCATATACCAATCAGGGGTGGCATTTAACTGTTGATAATAATGTGGCTGACCAGTGTTCGCAGAATTGACCTCTTCGCGAGCAACATGTGACAGTTTGTAACAAAATTCATAAATATGACAGGGACGATGGAACCACTGGAAGACATAAGTGGGTCGATCGCACTGTGGAGGAGCGCTACTGCAGGACGACGATGGTGTGTAACCACAGCCTCTCCCACAACCGCCCCTCCCTTGCCCAAAATTGCGGCTTCCTTTGCCACAATTAGACTGTCCGGACACCTGTTGAGAGGTAGTAAAAGAAGAAGGTGCCGGTCCAAAGGAAGGCGAGCAAGTTTTAAGTGAAAATTCTAAAGTCTCAGCATCAGCAACAATAGTGCATAAAGGAGGTAAAGGATTTTTCATCATTAGAGTAGATGAAAACTGGGAAAGTTTATCCTTCAAACCAGGAAAAAAACAACAGCAATATCCTCATCATTAATAGGATGACCAAGAACATGTAATTCATCACGAAGTTTTTTAAAACGAGCATAATATTTTTGAACAAATTGATCATCTTAATGAAATCCATATAAACAATCACAGAGATGAATGTGACGAGCAAGAGAATTATTCTGATATTTAGTGGAAAAAACATCCCATATCTGACCACCAGTGACCATACCTGATCAATAGTGACTATACCGTGAACTGCTGACATTGCATAAGGTGTCAGTGATAAGAAAAGAGCAGCTTGGACTAGATGATCTGTCTGAATCCAAGCATTATGAGCATTGGCATCCTCAGGAGTCTTGTTATTGGGTTCCTTGGAAGCCGATCCTGTAGGTTCAGGTGGGCACTTAAACGAACCATTAACATAACTAATTAATTTGACAGTTTCTAAAATAGATTTAGCCCGAGTAGGCTAGTGAGAGTAGTTGGAACCATCAAGTTTGATGGTGATGGAGTTGATCAATGATGGAAGTGTAATTCTCATCATCAGGAACATATCCAAGCACAATAGAAAAATAAAATTGCACAAAACACACAACAAGCTTGTGAATGGCAAATGATGAATGATTTAACTGTTGTACATAGATGGAGCAATAGCGGCAGTAGGAGGGAAGTGGACGCGCGGCGCATGAGCTGATCGGTGGTGGCACGTGTGCAAGTGTGGAAATGCAGAAAATTTTCCGATCGTTAATTCCGGCATGCAAGGGCTGCAGGTGGCGGAAATTGGCTGGAAGGTAGGTGGGCGCAGCCTGCGATTGGAAAAGGCAGGGAGAAAATATGGAATTTTTTGGGAAAAGCCAAAGAATATTTAGAGAGACTTGATTGATACAATGATAGAATGTAAAGCCCACACATAAATGTGGTTGTGTGTATTCATGTATATATTGAGTACAAAGGTTATACAGGGTAGAATCAAATATAGAATAGGATATGTACAAAATCAATCGGAAAGGGTATTCATTTTTTAATCTGATTCTAATTCATTTAATATTTTGTTAATATGTATATATTTACTACTGAAGAGTAAGACACGACAATAATTTTCACTAAAAAGAAATGGAATGTAAGGACAAAAATTTGACTCTATCCTTGAACAAAATTTTAAGGGTACAAGTTAACATTAGACGGGATTTCAATACTAAATTATAAATTTGTGAAATTTTCTTGTAATGTTATAATCAAGTGCATTCTAAATGACTTTTTTTAAAAAAATTCCAAATATAATGCAAGCTTTACAATGGTGACTCATTTAGAGAGAAGTCATTATTGTGGTATTTTGTTATTATATATATATATACACACTAGTTAATACTCGTGCCGATGCACGAATTATAAATGAATATTTAAAAATATAATATAATTTATAATTAAAATATGTAATAAATTATTCTCAAATAAGAATTACACATGCTACAAAATTTCTGATAAATTAATATATTTATTAATATAATTATGCATTAAATGAAAGAATATTGAATTAATCTTTGTTAACAGATATGTATTTTATATAAAAAGATATTAATTTTTATAAAAATACTTCTATATTATAAAAAAATGAGTTCATTTTTCTTGAAAGATGGTATTTTCATGAGTTATGGAAAAATCAAAGTTTAAACTCTAAATTAGAAAAAAATAAATAAATTTTCGGATGGCATTAATTGGGTCATAAACTTTTAATTACTACATGATGCATATTAAAATTTTAATATTACAACTAAAACCTTTTAAGATAAATATAAGAAAGGCAAGGTTATAATTAATGAATAATTATTTAATTGAAATTTAAAGTTAGGTCTGTTTTAAAAGTAATTACAAAAAATGTAAGGAAATGTTTTCAAAGAAGAATAAATTATAACTCTATAAATTATTTAAATTTCACTATATATTCATATTATTGCAATAAATAATTTTTTTTCTAAATAATTAATATTAGTCAATTTAAAATATTTATTATATTATAAATCAATATAATAAGAGTCCATCTCTTAAAAGATAGTCTTTTCATAAGTTATGTAAAGACTATGGTTTAAACTACAAATTAGAAGAAATAAGGATATATATTTTGGGTTGCATTAACTGGGTCATTAACTTATAGATAATGCATTTTGCATAATAAATTTTAATATGGCAGCTAAAACCTTTTAATTTTTTACAATTCTAATTCAATTCTGTCTTTCCATATGTCACACGTCTTTAGTATAATTATAATATACTAAATTAACCACTGAAATTAGCTACACTTAATTTTTTTACTGGTACTTAAATTTTGTGTTATAAATTAATATTTTCAAATGCAAACATGGCCAATTCCAAATTCTGTGTAGAATGATATCGTAAAATAATTATTTATTTGAATAAGAATCCATCTCTTGAAAGGTGATCTTTTCATAAATTATAGAAAGACCAAAGTTTAACTGCATTAGAAGAAATGAAGATAAATTTTTTGGGTTGGATTAATCGGGTTCTAAACTTATGACTACTGCACGTTGCATAATAAATTTTTAATATTGTAACTAAAATCTTATATTTTTCGATTATTCTAATAAATCTCATCTTTCCATACACCCATACGGTGTAATTTAAATAGTTTATAAAATTATAATTTATTCTTCTTTGAAAACATCTCGTTACATACTTTTTGTAATTCCTTTTTAATAAACATAATTTTATAACTTCAATCATATTATTCATTCATTATCAACTGACATTTCTTATTTTTTCACTATATTTTTTCATAATGTATAAGTATTTTTATACAACTTAATACTTTTTTATATAAAATATGTACGTGTCAACAAAGATCAAACTGATTTATTTTTTCATTCAATGGATTATAATATTAATACATGTATTGATATATTATAAATTTTCCGGCATACATATGAAAACAACTAATTACTTATTTAAATTATAAATTATGTTTTATGCTTAAATTTCATTCATAATTCGTGCATCGGTATGGATATTATCAGTATTAACAATTGTATAGAAATACTTTATATTACAAAAAATATAATGATACAGATATGAAATATCTATTGATAAAGAATCAATAATTATTTAATTAAATTTATAAAATTATAATTATTTAATTAAATTTACAAAATTATGTATTTTTTAAAAGGAAGTATCAAAAGTTTTCTTAGTTATAAATAGAGGTATAAAACATCATATAACAGAATAATACTCTCAATGAAATTTCATAGTGAAACATCAAAGTGAATGATGTGGCATTAATGAAAAGACTAAATCAATAATCACATTCCATAAAATGTGTAACTAACAAAGAATATAGTAGTCATTTTTCTAATGTCACATTACTCACTTTGATATTTCACTATGAAAGTATCACTGAAAATATCCTTACTCTATAAAAAAATACAAAATCTAAATTAAAAATAAGTTAATTAACTATATGAAAATTGATTTTGAAGTCAAGTTAGCTTTTAACACTAATGCATGGACGTTCTAATATAAATTATCATATAAAAATACTTAGAAAAATAAATTTTCTTCAGTTGTCTTGCTCGATTCAGTTACAATGGTCACGTGTTTGGAAAAGTTGTCATGCAATTTTTATTTTTCTATATTGAGGTTAGATGTAAAAAACTTAGCCATGTCTCTTGAAAGAAAACCAAAAAGCAAAGAACTCTTAGAAGATGAAATGTTAAAAGACTTTGTCTACAACAAGCACAAGTGTAAACAAAGTCATATATTTCAAAAACATATATAAACAAAGTCATATATTTCAAAAAAAAATGTAAACAAAGCCATACAATAAAAAATTAACAATTTTTTGGTAGGTTGGCTGTTGGGAAATGCGTACATCAAATAAAAAATTAAGAAAAGGAAATATACTAATTGGTGCAATTTTTAAATTTTAAGAAAATAATTGTGCATTAAATACAAATTGTATTTAATGAAAAGAATTTGAAAATGAGGTATTTTTATTAGTAGAATCTGACATGGCTATGTGATTTGGCAAAGTTAGAGGATGCCACATGTCAAAATATTTGCTGCATTAGTTATTATTATATATATATATTTCGTGTAGCGAGTTGATCGTTGATTAGTTGAGGTCAAACTTTTTGTTATTAGTGTTTACATATAGAAATCCAAGTAAAGGTTGACCTTTTTATGAGTTGTCCATTTATTAGTTGAAGTCAAACATTTTGAAGTGTTTATGTATGGAAAGTTAAGTAAGGGTTGTCCATTCATTAGTTAAAGTGAAACCTTTTCATTAGTATTTATGTATGTAAAGCAAATAAAAGGGCTGACCATTCATTTGTTAAATTTGAAACTTATTATTAGTGTTTATACAAGGAAAGTCAAAGAAGGGGTTAACCATTAGTTAGTGAAAGAAACATCGTTTAATTAGTGTTTATATATGGAAAGTCAAGTGAGGATTGACCATTAATTACTTAAAGTCAAACATAATTATTAGTGTTTGCATATAGAAATTCAAGTAAATATTGATGTTCATTGGTCAGAGTTACAAATTTTGATTCGTATTTACCTATAGAAATTCAAGCAAGCATTGGACATTTATTGTTGAAGGCAAATCTTTTAAAAGTGTTTATGTATAAGGGTTGACCTTTTATTAGTTGAAATGAACCATTTAAACATGAAAATATATAGAAAGTCAAGTGAAAATTGATTGTTGGTCAGTAAAAGTGAAACCATTTCATCATTGTTTACGTATGGAAAGTTAAGTTAGGGTTGACCATTCATTTTTTAAAATCGAACCTTTTTATTTGTGTTTATATATAGAAAATCAATTAAGGGTTAACCGTTCGTCAATAAAAGTGAAACCTTTTCATTAGTGTTTATTAGTTGAAGTGAAATTCCGCATTCCCATCTAATTCATCTCCCACATTCGTGTTACTCAATTCAATCGCTTGCGAAGTTTCTCCAACTTTCCCATGCCATACCGATCGAGTGTAGATAGTTTGAAACACCCTCATTATGAGATGTTCATGCGGTTTCTTCATCCCTAAATACAAATCATTTCTACAATCTTTACACGGGTATCGGGCTCGCACAACACATTTTTAGAATCATCTTCTAACACTAACATAAGAAATGTTTCAATCAATGACATGTAATCAAGTGATTTTCTAAGATCATTACCAATGAGTTCATTCCAACCCATTACCCTAAAAGTCAATTACAATGCAACCCATTAGCATTGTTACAACAATAATCATAAGCCACCCCTAATTAACCTAACTACGAACCATAATTCAACATTTAAAGATAATGTCAAGCAATAAATTCATATACAACTTACCTTATTAAATGGAAAATTATGCTCTTTAATGTATTAACTTTACTTGATTGCCTAATTTTGATAATTTCTTGACAGAAGCAAAGGTAATCTCGCACACCCTCACTACAGCTGTACAAATCGCTCACTAACTAGCCCGTATGATTAGCTCACAAATTTGAAATGTATTGCTAACTTAATTAACCTGAATGATTAAGCAACAATGAAATGCTCGCAAGCAAAGATTAATAACTCAAAATTCTAAATATATGATTGGTAAAAGATGTGTAAATCTCGTCCAGGCCTCCCCTATTTATATGGTGTAATTTGGCCAAACTCTAATCTGAAATAGAATGGGATTCAAAAACATATCTCGAAAACTGAAAAAATGTGTGGTAGCTTTAAGAAGCTAAAGTCATACCTAACTAAAATACCAAAAATAAGATGAATATTTCCAAAATTTATCAAGCTGAGTCTTGAATAAATATTGCCTTATCTAATCTTACCAAATCTAATTCTAATCCATCAGAGCTGAATATTTTAAACCCTAATTAGACATATAGCTGAAACTAAACTCTTCCAAAGCCCTCATGGCAGGGTTTAAAGAATAAATTTCAACAAATTTTATTTATTGTGAGAATTTTTTAAAAAAATTAGCGTGTTTTTTCCCCTTTAAATACGGAGTGGGTTCCAAACCCAAAACCACATAGATAATAAGTATATGGAAAATATATACCCTTCCGAGTTCAGAAAAGGGCCTTAATAGACCTTACGAACTTGAATGGTATGTCTTCTTTTAAGAAATGACAGAGGACTCCGATTACCAACTCGGAAGGAATGTCAAAGCATGTTCTCAACTAGGAACCATTGTCAATCAAAAGTGGTTTGACACAACAACCTTTAATTAGGGCTAATGAAAGGTGATTATTTGACCCAACTTCGTCTTCATTTCTTCCCTTTTTCTATCACTGTTCAAACATTTAATATCCGAGCAAGGTTGATCATTGGAAAGAAATGGATCAAATATACCAGAGGGTTCACGCACTCCACTAAAAAATAAGGGGCATAGTACAACTAGAGGGCCAAGAACTCATGAAGTGGTTGTGCAATAGGTGTTGAGCAAGAGTGGCGGACCAACGGTTTACCCTATCTTAACTCGCACAAACTATACTGATTAGGACCTAGTGACAAGGATGAATATGCAAGCATAAGATTTTTGACAAGCGGTCGAGGAGACGAATGCTGATTACGGTGAAGATAGGTAGGCACTCTTTGTTATCCTACAAGCAGTTCTTCCGGAAATGCTGTCCACGTTGGCCGTGAAGGACACGACCAAAGAGGCTTGGGACACAATGAAGATGCAACAAATGGACATTGATTGTGTTCTAAAATCCAATGCACAAAAGCTGCCAAGAAGTTTGAAACCATTACTTTCAAGGATGGTGAGAACATTGATGATTTTTTCATGAGAATCATTAGCCTTGTCAATAATCTTCACATCTTTGGTGACACATTGGAGGCGGAGAATGTCGTGAATAAGTTCTTGAGTGTCATGCCACAACGCTATGTACAAGTGGCAATTGCAATTGAGACTTTGCTTGATCTAAGCACGCTCTCGATTGATGAACTGACTGGAGGACTACATTTGGTGGAGGATTGTTTTTCACTTGGGTATCCAAGAGACAATGGTGGTGTTAAATTTCTACTCAAGGAGGAATAAAGGAAAATGATCCAAAGCTACAAGGAGAATGGTGAAACCTCTGAGGCTGGTGGAAAGGGTCTAAGGAAGGGAAAATGTCACAATTGTGGAATTTATGACTATTTTGCTCATGAGTGTCACAAGGAAAAGCAAAGAAAATGGAATGAGACACACCTATCATTGATCGAGGGTGATCAACCAGCCTTGATAATGGTATCTGTGGGTGAGGTGTAGTCCCTAAAGATCACTTGGCAGGCTCCAGGAAGCCAGAGTGAATGTTAAGAGTGTTCTAACAAGACCGACCCTAGATAGTGTTGGTCTCATCAAAGAGGCACATAAGTATGTCTTCCTGTATGGGGAGGATGGGCGAGTATATATCACTTGGAGAGTCAAGGGCGAGAGGGTGTGGTACCTCGACACAAGGGTAAGTAACCACATGGCAGGCACCAAGGTATTGTTCATGTCACTTGATGATACCATGTAATGCAAGGCCATGCTTGGTGATATATCAATGGTAGAGATCTGCAGTCGAGGTGCTGTGATGTTTGTGTGCAAAACAAAGAGCACAAGGTGCTAGCAATGTATATTTCATGCCTAAGCTTAATTGCAACATTCACAGGATTGGCCAACTAGACAAAAATGGTTGCAAGACTGTGATTCAAAATGGGGAGTTGTGCCTGTTTGATCATGATGGGGCCCTATTGGCACGGTTGGCTTGAAGAAAGAATAAGATCTATTCCTTGATGATGGATGTCGCTGCTCCTTTGATTTTACTTTCTAAGGCGGACGATGCAGCATGGCTATGGCACGCACGCTATGGACACCTTAACTTTTGGTCATTGCACAAATTGTCACTTGGAGGAATGACCGAAGGGGTCCCGTTGATTGACCATGTTGAGCAATTTTTGAATGGGTGTGCTCCTTGCAAACAACATCGACTCTTATTCCCAAAGGCTATGGCGTTTCACGGTGTGCTTAGTGTTTGGAGTATGTCCATATCAATTTGTGTGGCCCTATCATACTGACCACGCCTGGAGGTAGCCGTTGATGACCATAGTCTCTACGTGTGGCCAAATATGCTCAAATTAAAGGATGGGGCACTTGGTTCTTTCAAAACTTTCAAGGCACGTGCCGAGGTTGAAAATAGAGGTAATCTCAATACGTTCTGATCCGATAAGGGTGGGGAGTTCAATTCCATTGAGTTTCAAGAATATTGCAGTGAGAAATACATAAAACACTGCACCACAACGCTATATTCTCCATAGAAAAATGAGCATGCTAGCTAATTTATGGAGCGAGGCGGTGAATTTTGCTGTCTACATCTTGAATCGGGGGACAACACAAAGCTTGGATAGGCAGACACCTTTTGAGGCATGGCATGGATGCAAGTCAAATGTGCGTAGTTTTATAACTTTTAGGTGTGTGATGCATGTTAAGAAATTTGGCCTAGAGGGTGAACAAGCTAGCTGATAGCTCAATACGAATGGTGTTTTTTTAGTTATGAAGAGGGATCCAAGGCTTACCATGTGTATGAGCCAAACACAAAGAATCTCTTTGTAAGTTGAGATTTTGTGTTCGAGGAGCACAAGAAGAGGGAATGGAAGTTAGAGGTTTGTGATGCAACTAGGACCATGGATGACATCTTCACGGTGGAGCATTTAAGGGAGCTTGATATGCAGGGTGACACAGGCTCTGACGTGCAACAAGAGGCGTCTTCCCCACATGTGCACCAAACACCGGGGCCTATTTTTGCTAAAAGGGGAAAGAGAGAGAGAGAGAGAGCAACCCTACCAACACGGGACGGATGATGGTGTAACACAGTACCGAAAGATGGCAGATATCAATGCCATTGCCAAAGAGGTTGAAATGACCGATCTTTGTTTCTTAGCCGAGGATGAATCCATCAGTGTACATGAGGCTCTAGGTGAGGCATGTTGGAGACAAGCCATAGATGATGAGATCAGATAAACAAAAAACAATGAGACATTGGAGTTAGCTTCTCTCCCTATTAGGCATAGGGCTATAGGGCTCAATTGGGTGTTCAAGGTAAAGAAGGCCCAGATGCAAACATGGTGAAGTACAAGGACCGCCTTGTGGTAAAAGTCTACGAGCAGCGCCAAGGAGTTGATTTTCATCAAGAGTTTTCTTCTCTGGCCATGATGGAAATAGTGTGCTTGATGCTGGTTCTAGCCGCAGTGTGAGGCTTGGGGGTGCATCCCATTGATTTCAAATCAACATTTTTGAATGGAGATCTAACTAAGGAGGTTTTTGTGCACCAGCCACCAGGTTACGTTAATCTCAAAAATGAGCACAAGGTACTTAGGTTGCACAAGGCCTTGTACTGGTTGCACCAGGCACCGCGAGCTTGGAATTTCTGGCTGGATACAACAAAGATCTCCATAGGTTTCCGTCGCTGCACATTGGAGCATGCAATGTATAGGAAGGTAGGTAACTTGAATATTTTACTGGTTGGAGTTTACGTGGATTATTTGATCATCACAGGGGCAAGCATTGAGGATATAGCTTGAATATTTTTTGGAATGTCATTTTGATTGTGGCTGTTATTATTTCTCTTGATTTTGGCTGTGAATTGTGATCAAATATGCTGTGATTTTACTAGTGATTTTGGTTTAGCCCTTAGGATATAAATTGGGCTGTTGTTTTGATTAAGACTGTAATTTTGGCTATCATTCTAGTTGTAAATTGGAGTTAAGTTCTGCAGTAGTTTGGTTTCGATTAGATTCATTTTGGCCTGGATTAGGTTAGTTTGCTTCGGCCCCATTTGGGCTTTAGTTTAGCTTGGCTTATGATGATACCTGGGCCACGACTCTTCGAGGCCCACGAGCTTCGAGCTTAAGGTATTGTCTAAAGTTTAACTCGAGGC
>JAULKJ010322328.1:0-10423 GCA_032355405.1 Rubia balearica
AGCAAGGTGTGATTCAGAACAGCACCAGCCCATTTTCTTCACCAGTTTTGCTAATAAAAACGAAGGATGGCTGTTGGAGACTTTGCATTAACTACGAAAGGCTGAATGACTTGTCAGTTAAAGATAAATTCCCTATACCAGTTAAAAGTTAATTATCGGATAAAATTCATGGAGCTAGATATTTTACGAAAATTGACCTTAGGGCTGGATATTATCATATTAGGGTTAATGAAAATGATGTTTCAAAAACTAATTTTCAGACCCATAGTGACCATTATGAATTTCTGGTAATGCCATTTGGTTTAACAAATTCCCCAACCATTTTCAGGCACTAATGAACCATGTTTTTTAGATTATCTCAGAAAAAGTGTTCTGGTCTTCTTTGATGTTATCCTTGTGTATAGAAAAAATTTGAATGACCATGTTAAGCACGTCCATCAGGTTCTCTTCCTTATGAGGCATCATCAGTGATATGCCAAACAGAGTAAATGTGTCTTTGCACAGGAAAATGTGGAGTTTTTAGGTCATATTATATCATTCAATGAGGTTGAAATGGATGGAAGTAAGATTGAATGTGTACTGAACTGGGAAATTTCTATAACTGTTAAGCAATTAAGGGGTTTCTTAGGACTCACTGGTTACTATAGGCATTTTATTGCTAACTATGGTACAATACGTAGGCCTATGCATGATCACATAAAAACGATTCTTTCAATTGGAATGTAAAAGCCACAGAAGCATTCAATCAGTTGAAGAAAGCTCTTACTAGTTCTCCAACACTTAAATTTCCTGAGTTTGATAAACATTTTTTCATAGAGACAGATGCTTGTGATCAGTTTATGAGAGCAGTACACTGCCTCCACCGATATTCTCTGTCCGCCACTGATGTTCTCTGTCCCATGGCTCGATTCTGCCTGCGAGATATCTGTTGCAATTTTGCCGAATTTCTTTTACAATTCTGTCGGATCAATCTCTGTTTGATTTGACGATTCCGAAGCGACCTCGGTTGAAGGACGCATCCTAGGCGGCGTCCTATTCAATTAAACTATTCCGACGCGACCTCCGTTGAAGGACGCTTGTCCGACGCATCCTAGGCGGCGACGTTGTTCAATTAAACTATTCCGACGCGGCCTCTGTTGAAAGATGCTTGTCTGACGCATCCGAGGCGGCATCACTGCTGAGGATTAACGACGACGACAAAAAATTGACAACGATTATGGGGTGATGACGTTCTGGAATAGGAGCACGGTGGGGAGGATGATCGTGTCATTCGTGTGCATGAAATCTACGTGCGAAAAATTAGGGAAGACACGTAAAGTTCTCGCGCAGCGACTGTTGATGGTATTTTCACGGTGAGGTTTAGTTGATATGAGTTGAAGTGTTGTAGTTTTTGGGTGATATGGATTGATATTTGTATTTTATTTTTATTTTCTCATGTTGATGTTTTCATTTTTCCGGCTAAGGTTTGGATGATAGGAGTTGATGTTTGTACTCCCTCTGTCCCATTTTAAGTTGCAATTTAACTATTCATTTAGTAAAAAATTCTTAACTTTGACTATAAAATTGTTTGAGCATAATTATTATTGAGTGATACCTTTTAGATTCTTTATAACATATATTTTCAAAATATCAACTTTTCACAAGTTCTAATTATCTCTAATAAAGGATAAATCAAACATTTTTTGCTTCAACTGCTGAAAGTCAAAGTGTGCAGTTTGAAATGGAACAGAGAGAGTAATTTTTTTGGTGATATAGGTTGATGTTTATTGTATCTTTTTTCTCATGTTGATTTTTTTTTCATTTTTTCGGATGAGGTTTAGGTGATAGGAGTTGATGTTTGTAACTTTTGGATGATATAGGTTGATATTTGTACTTTTATATTTTAAAAATAATTTAATTTTGTTGATGTTTTATGATTTTCAGAGTGAAGTATTTATACTCTTGAGGTACTGTATCTTTTTGGTTGATGTTTTAGTTTTTTTAATCTTATGTTGATATTTTTCATTATTCGGGTGAGTTTTAGTTGATATGAGTGAATGTTTTGTTGTTTGTTTCATGTTATATGGTTGACGCTTTAAACCTTTTTTCCCTCTCATGTTGATATTTTTCATTTTCTAGGTGAAGTTTAGTTGATAGGAGTTGATGTTATTAGTTTTTGGTCATATAGGTTGACGTGTGTAGTTTGTTTTTCTCATGTTGATATTTTTCTTTTGTAGGGTGAGGTTTAGATGATAGGAGTTGATGTTTGTAACTTTTGGGTGATATAGATTGATGTCTGCAGTTTTTTTTAAAAAATTAATAGTTAAGGTTTTGTTGATTTTTTTTTATTTTCACTTTATGATGTTTATGATTTTCAGTTCATGTTTTGTTAGTTGGACTCGATGTTGATTTTAATTTGATTTTAAAATATTTTTTGTTGCAGTTATTAGTTAATGTTTTAAGATTTTCAATTGATATTTTGCTAGTTGTAGGTTATGTTTATGATTTTTAGTTCGATGATCATATTGATATTTACAAATTTTAAAATATTTTAGATATTTTTTGGAATTCTTTTTTGCAGATTCCAGTTGGAGGGAAATGATGGAAAAAATTAGAGAAAGATTGGTGATAGATATTTGGAAAAATATTAGAGATAGCTTATAGGAAAATATCAGAGATAAGTCCCTATTATTGGAATAGAGTTAGAATTCAATTAATGTCTCTATCTAAAGTTTAAACTGTTTGACAGAAAACCCTCTCAATTATCTGATAAAATTTATATTAAAATGATTCTGATTACAGTGTTAATTGACGTACACAAAATCCTGATCCAAAGAAAGAGCATATAACTAGATCAGGGCTCCTAGAAATTCCCTTTCTGTAATCCGTTGGAATAGAGGAAGATCCTAAACTTTTTCACGCAACAGATGGATTTTATTATAAAATAGACAGAAAGATGTGAATAGAATCTTCCAAATATAAAATCGAAGATCTTGCCATGCTAGTAGCACTGGTAGTGTGAATTGTGATGACTCTTGTCTTATAGAACGAATTGAAAATTGTAGATAGTTGGAATGACAATTGGTAAGTGGGAGCATTGACCTTGTTTGAGGGATTTTTCAAGCGTTTTTCCATGTTAAGATCGCTCACCCCATGCAAATTATAGATATTTAATTATCAAGCACTAAAGCATACCATGGATTCGAGGTAGATTATTTTAGAAAATGACAAAAAAAATCAAAAAAATATTATATTAATATCATGGTCATTTTTTTGAGAAAATATGTGATTTTATTAAATACTAGAAAGTATAGTTATTACATATATTACACCTATTAACGAAACAGTTAAAGGAATTTGCATCGTCGTGCTCCTTGTCCAAGACTTTTGTGGGTACTTTCATGAACCAGATTTGTTGAAAAGTTTTGCACATGTTCCTGATGTTCTCCACCAGTTCCTTGACTTCAACTGGTGGGTTTTGATCATCGTGAGTTACATTCCGGATCAATAACTCCAAATCCGACCACACATGTATTACCATGATTTCCAAATTTTGTGCGTGTATCAGACCTCTGAGACACGCTTGTGCTTCTACCGCGATAGCTAAAGGACATGGGAAGTGGCTTCTTTGTGTGATACCCTGCGTTTGCAAACCGTGCACTACAGTCCACACTGCTGCTCCATGCCATCCCAGAAAGCTCTGTCGATCCTAAATGTCGGGAGAACTTGTTCACTATCCTATTGTTGGGCTTCTTCTTGTTGTGGCAGAGACTAAATGACTACATTCTCTATATATAGCATTCCTGTCCACCGCCAAATTGGCATATGCTACCTGTAGCCACACTGCTGTTACATGTTCTTGATTCTGAAAAGTCTTCGCACTACGTTGCAACCATACCTGCCATAGAATGTGAAAAGATAGACTAATTGTGTGTGTATCTGGCGCGTCATGAAACCAGTTCCACAGCCAACCTCATTGGTGTACCATGATCAAAATTAAAGCCCAACAAAGAAGCCCGCCAGATTCTCTTGGCGGCAGGGCATCTTGTTGCCTTTGTGGATTTTGGTTGAGTCGCGTTGTGTTTTGAGCCTAGTATCCCGATTTGACTATATATATCCCATCCTTTCTGATGACCAGATTCGTGTGTCCCTTACCTTGCTATGGCTCAGTATATGTATGCCATGAATTTTCCTTACTACCCGCTCTGGGTAAATGATTTGAAGTAAAGGTATACGCCACTGTTTATTTGCATCCAACAAGTGCACCACTTTCAAGTTGGTATTTTTCTTGTGCCACCTGGGCTTTTTATCTTGTTTCTTGTGAGGAATAGTTCGGTATCCATTTGTCTATAAAATTGATATTCTCGCCCATTTTAGCTTCCCATCTGATATGTTGTTTCAATAAGTCTCTTCCCCATAATATGTATTTTCAAGCCCAGTTATCCAAAGAATTCTGTGCGCATTGAAGTATGCTTTCATCCTTGCAATACTTGGACTTGAACACATATAAAAAAACTGACGATTTGTCCATTAGGATTGACCAGGCATGCTTCGCCAGTAGTGCCTTATTCATCTCTTCCATCGATTGCAACCCTAATCCCCCTTGACTAATCGGCTTGCACATGTTAGCCCATGAGACCCAATATAGACCCTTTGTTCCATATCTCCCCTCCATATAAACTTTTCAATGATGACATCTATTTTTGGTGCCATTGTCTTTGGTATCCTAGTGGCATTGCAGAGATGACCTGTTTAGCCAATGTGATTCTTCCGGAAAAGCATAGAGACATGGTTTTCCAGTTATCGTATATTGCTCTAATATTATTAACCAGAGATTTGTTAGTTGCACATCTGGACTGATGCAACCGTAACTCCATTCCTAGGTACTTTCCCCCGATACCTTTCCTGTATATATTCAAGGTATATCTGAAAAAATTCTCCATATGTCATTTAGTGTTTTGGGTGACATGAATAGAGGATTTATCAACATTTATCCTCTGTCCAGAGTATCCAGCAAAATCATTCAATGCACATGCCAACTGTCTAATTGCTTAGAAAGTGCACTCAATGAACAACAAGCTGTCATCCGCGTACATTAAATGAAAAACTTCAGGAGCACCCCTGCCTGTCCTGAACCCTATTTGTGGTATATTAGCCAAGGACTGTTGTATATGACTTGAGAGATACTACTGGCAGATTATGAACAAATACGAGGAAAGAGGATAGCCCTGTTTAAGTCCCCTAATTGGTCGCACCCAATCTGATTGCTATTGGTTAACTTTAATGGACATGGTGACAGTATTAGTGCACATCTGAATCAGTTGGATCCACTCATGTGGCAATCCTATAACTGTAGGGCGCTTGTAAGAAAACTCCATGAGACCCTGTCACATGCCTTGATCATATCTAAATTGATAGATACTAACAATACCTTATCCTTCTTATTCTTAAGAGTTTGCAGCATCTTGTGTTATATGAGCACATTTTCTCCTATTTGCATGTTCTTTACAAACCCCAATTGCGCTTTATCAACTATATGCCCCATTATGGTTTGCAATCTCTCTGATAGCATCTTTGCCATGATCTTGTAATTGACTTTGCACAAAGTAATAGGACTAAATTCTTCAATTTTTTGGATTTATTTTCTTAGGAATTAGCATAGTTTGAGTTTGATTCCATTCCTCCGACATTTTCCTTTCCTGTACTATCTTTAAGATTTCAACTGTAACCTGATCATCGACATGACTCAAGTATTTTTTTTTTGTAAAATATAGCAGACATACCTTCAAAAATAGGTGCTTTCCACAGTTTCTTTGTCTATAGTGCCTCCTTTACTTCCCATGCTTGAAATGGTTTTGTAGTTGGTTCACTTGTTCCTGGAACAGCTTGTTGGCATTTGTGAGAAGAACCTGTTGAAGAGTTTTCTCATGTCCTATGAGTGGTAGATAGTTCTCTAGGGAAGTATAGATGTCTGAAATATGTGATGTTAATGCCTCCTGAATTGCAATTTTGTCCTGAATCCATGTTCCACTGGATGACCTTAGTTGAGCTATTTGGTTAAATGCTTGTCTTTTGTGGTCTGTTGATGAGAAACTTAGTGTTTTGATCCCCAAATCTGCCCCATAGTACTCAAGATCTCCATTGCAAGTAATTTGATTGTTGTTGTAACAGGATCTCAATTTGCTACCTTAATGTATGCTCTTCTTGTTGTCGATGAGAATTTAATTACATAGCATTGTGTTGCACCTCTGCAGGACCTCCAGTTGTTCAGTCTTTTACTGTATGATCCTATGTCCAAAAAACGGAATACTCCAATTTTTTAGATGTCTCAGAATGCACTGCAGCTTGTGTGAAACATCCGTCAGTGTTTGTATCCTTTCTTCATCATCATTACCAACCTGTTGCCAGACTCTTGACATAATTTTCTCCGCATCCCTGTTGTTTTCCCAGAAAGCTTCAAATTTTAAATGGGGCCTAAGCCTTCTTATAGTACCTGCCAGTTGGATAATACATGGGTTGTGATCCGATTGTACTATTGGTAAGTTCCAAATCTTAGCCGTTTTAAATACTTGCCACCAATGGCATTTACAAATGCTCGATTAAGGCGTTGAAGCACTCTATCCTGATGTGTGCAGTTTTTTTTATCCAGGTAAACCATAGCTCTTTATTTCTCAGCTCTTGTAACTTGTGTTCCTCCAATAGTTTCATCAGCCTTTGAGAACTTGTGGTTTCCTGAAATGGTTTCCTTCCTCTCTCGTCCCTTGCAATGATTGTTTGGTTAAAATCTCCCAATAAGATCAGTGGATACAGAACTTGGCATATTTTCATCGATAAATTCCTAAAATTCTAAAAAAAATTCCACTTTAGAATGCCTATACACAAAACCTTGGAACCATTCTATGCCATCCCTACGACTACACTTGGTTAAAAAATTTATCACTACTAACTAGTATTGGAAAATTAATACTACTAGACCAAAGTACAAACAGACCCCCCCCCCCTCGCTAAACCTACTGCCGAGACATGCCAACCCTCTCTGAATCTTGTGGATTCTTGTCATCTGAACATCTTTTCCTACTTCATTTTTTCCTTGAACATTTAGATAATTTGATGGTTATGTGTCTTTAGCAGTTTGTTTAGCCAATTCCTCGTAGGGGCGTTATTCGTGCCCCTACAGTTCAACATAAGAGTCCCCATATCTCCTGGGCTGGCTGTTTTGGCACCGCCAAGCCTGAACCTGCAGCTGTAATCTCCTTCACTCTTTCTCCTGAAATGCCACCAGTTTCATCACTTGAACCTGTTCTTGCATAATCCACTTCTTCATAGGTAGTGCTTCTTGCTTCCACTTAGCCAACACCACTGTATAAATAGAAGATTCCATATCATCCTCGATAAACTTCTTCTCCTTCCTTTTTCATCTGATGTTGTCCTGGTGCACTTTGAGGGATTCTTCTTCCTCTTCGCTATCCCACTGTATTTTATTTTTGCCTTTGGTCTTGCTTTCCACCTCCAACTTAGTGTCTGAAATGGTCTCCTTTGATCCCCAGTGTTGACCTCCACTTTCATCCTAGCTACTGAATTCCTGTTCTGGTGAGAAAACCTGATGCTTTGAGAAAGTTCAAAACCTACTCCTCACTTGCTGGTCTTGCCTTCTGTCTCTTGCCACACATAGTTTGTCTCTTCTGAGTAGTTTTCTTTCATTTGATTAAACTCCCCAGAACCTGCTTGCCCTTCAGATCCTCTTTATTTTCCATCTTAGACTGACTACACTGATCTTCCGATTTGCTGATAATAATAAGCTCCATGTCTTTATCATTCACCGGATCCAACTCTATGGGTTTCTTAGCAAAATAGGGAACAGTTCTTTTGTGTGATCATAAACTAAGTTTGTGCTCCTTTCCTGATTATGCTCGTCCAACTTAGCTTACTGAACCAAAGCAACATTTTTTTTGGATTAGGCACCTTGTCATTGGGTGTCCAATCCTTCCGCACCACCTATAAAATTTGTGCACTCTCTCGTACCGGCATTCGACCCAATATCGGTTACCATCCGGCACGTTGGTGAAGAACCCCGGTATTAGCGGATTGCCTACTCTAACTAGGATCTTAGCACTCAAATATCTGAGGTTCCTTGCCATAAATTTTCGTCGGCCGACATGTTTTTACCGATCTTTGTGCTAACTCAGGGATGAAGCACACATGGGCTAAACCATGCAAGCGTACTGCCACCATCACCTTTTGCATTATCACTTGATTCAGCAAAATTGTTGGCCCCCACCGTCTAACTGCAAAGAATCCCCCTAGCATAAGGTGTGTTATATGACACCGCCACCGTAGTGAACCTATTAGGCACCTTAATCACATAAAAATTCTTGAACCTGCGTTGCACTCTAGCTTCAATGCCCCAATGATCCCTTAGATATTGATCGATACTCCAACGAATGTAATCTCTATCATCCAACCAGTATCCAATTACACAATTTTCCTCTTGTAACATTGATTCCTGGATCTCCTATTAAAGAATATGAAATTCCTCCCCAATACGTTGATGACGATAAATGCCTGGTAAAAACATTGACCGCACCTCCGGTTCTCTATCTTCTTCTGAGAAATCCGATCCTTGGACTGTAAATGCCATTGAGGAATCCCCATAAAAAAATCTTCCGTTCATTTCGATCGTACCACCAGTGTTTCAATATGATCACTATTCTTCTTTGTTTGACAGTAATGAGAGAGTAAAAGGTTCTAAAGTGTTAACTGAGTGAATGTGTTTAGTCCCTTGATACCCCCCATTTTTATTACTATTGTGGCTGCAGATTGCAAATCGTCTAAGGCCAAAATAACTATGATGTTAACCTTGGTAGAATTTCTACAATAATGATTACCTTGAGCACCCAAAACTAGTAACCTCTTTGTCTTACATGCTTCCGTCGCAGGGGAAGACAGACGGGGGGTTAGAGGGGGATCCAGCCCCCACAGAGCTAAAATTTACGAAAAATTTTGGGGTAAATTTTTTAAAATGTTTTTTCAGTGCCTCTAATATAAAAGAAAAATTGGAGATTTTTTTTATTTGCATATCAGCTCCACCACTAATACTTTCTGGCTCTGCCCCTGTTCCGTCGAATCCCTTGGTTTTGCTGAAGAACAAATTTACTGCTTGCCTCCCTGTGCAGCCAATCCCTTGCTTCGGAATCGAATGTTGCTGTTATGCGACTGTTGACTTTCTCAGTCCCGTCTTGCCACCACTTTATACTCTCTTAATAGTACCGAACCCTCTAATTTACCTACTCTTCCCACAGACACTCCACCAAACAACCTATTGTTGTATTAGCTGGACTTTTCTGATTTTTACCATTTGATTGCTGTTCTACGATACGATTTTCCCGTCGCCGATAACCGGACTTGGCAAGAAAATGCAGTTTCTGGAACTCCCAGCTTTTCCTTCATTAGTGAATTGGTGTGTCGTGTGTGGTTTATCTGCTCATGGCCAATTCATATTTCAAACGCAACATCAACTTAGGATGATTCCCATAATACGTCCTCAAAGCTGAGGGGAAAACCTAGGAAAAGGGAGACCAGAAATGTATTGATAAATGGAAGTATTACTATGAACAGAAAATTAAAAAACCACCACTTAGCCCAAGCGGTGGTGGTTCAATTTTCTCCGAGTGATGAGGGCATTGTGATCATCCAGATATTGAGGGTGTATTTGCCAGAGTAGTACTTTTAAATAAAACGGACTTATTTTGGCTTATTTTAAAAGCAGGGGAGACCAATTTGTATTTTTCCTCCCAAAATAGTTTTTGCTTCTTAAAAAAACACCTTTGTAGGAGTTTTACCAAACATTAAATAGTGTTTAGTTTATTTATAAGCAAAACACTTATAAGTTGTGCCAAACACCCACAATCGGGGATCGAATTTCCCCTCCTCAGAACACACTTCCACTCAGTGTCCGAGTAGATTCTGATATTTTCTATCGAATCATGGTAATAATATTTGATAAGATCATTGAGTCATTTATTTCTCTTTGTTTTTGTTGAAAAATATTCAATAGAGCATTTCTGCACACGTCTTTTTTTTTGGAGATTTACAATCATTATGTAGCATAGGAGTTACACCTCGTACGGAAGTTAAAAATATACCACTTCGACGAATAACTCCTAATGTTGTGTCCCTTTCGAGACCAGGATCTTTTATTATGATTTATACTCGTTGCATACCTTGATCATTGTTAACCCAACTTTGCTATATGAGCTATTTGGGGAGTCTCATCCCTTTGTGTGAGACGAAAAATGAATGAAGTTTGGTTATCCAAAAAAAGTACTCTCTCCGTCCCACTTTAAATTGCTTGTTTATTTTTTCACGGTGTTCAATGAGGACGTTTGACCGTAAATATCTCTAATTACATATAATAATGTCGCATAAAAAATTAATATTTAGAAAA
>JAULKJ010322347.1:0-19162 GCA_032355405.1 Rubia balearica
TCTCTGATTTTTGCAACCATAGTCTAACTAACATCCCTCAGGATTGCAGTATTTCACATTTCTTGGCTAATAAGATTCTTTTCATGCATCAATTTCTGGTTTCATCCCCACACATATTGTATATTTTCTGGGGGATTCTGTTCGGGAGAATAGAGAAGATAGGTGAGTATGGAAACCAAACTCAAATGGTCATTTTCCCCTGAAATCCACATATGATTTGGTTAGACATCCTACTAGGAATTTTACTTCTCTCAAACACATTTGGAATAAGAGAATCCCCAGAAAAATTGGTATATTCATGTGGAAATTGCTTAATGGTCTACTTCCTTTTGATGATGTTTTGAAAAATATGAGGATCCGTCTGGTTTCAACGTGCCATATCCGTAGACAAAACTTGGATTCCATTGATCATTTCTTCAATTGCTATGAATTCTCCACAACTGGTTGGAATTTCATGTTCAATAATTTGGCTATAAAAAATGAACACTTTGCAAATATTTGGGATAAATTGTCAATGCTGTGACAATAACTCACACTGAATTAGTTAGACTGATACCATCTTTTGTCTGTTGGGTATTATGGAAGGCAAGAAACTCTTGTATTTATGAAGGTCGAAGACCTAATATTGAGCATATCAAAAAACCTGTAACTGATGATCTGTTCTTAGCTTTTTTCAGCAAACCATTTTACTCTAAGAACAATCATGATCTTACATGGTATGAAAAGGGATTTATCCCTGCTCCAAAAAACCCACCAAAACCTGAAATAACAATGATTAAATGGGTGAGGCTGAGCAATGGTATCAATATTAATACAGATGCCTCATGGGAGGCATCACATATGCTTGCTGGTTTAGCCATTTTATGCAGGGATAGCAAGGGAGATAGGGTGCATGCTAAATAAGAGGTTCCACAACTATATCAAGTCTTCATGCTGAGATGTTAGCACTCCAAGATGGCATAAACATAGGGAAGTCTCTTGCTAACATTTTTACTATTGAATCTGATTGTCTTTTGGCAATCCCTTATGCTCATCATCCACTAAAAGCACCTTGGAAACTTTTCCATCTTGCTTCTCGGATAAATCAGCTGATTTTTGAATCCAATGTTTCACTATTCCATATCAAAAGAGAGGCCAACTTCTCTGCGGATAGGCTTGCAAAATTGGTTGTCCATAATGACCTCAAAATCCTAACTTTTGACTCGTTGAATCAGGAAGTTAGAGGACTTCTTCTTCTGGATAAGCAAGATGTTCCCAATCTTAGAATTTCAAGCATCTTTTGCAGATTATCTCCTCTCTTTTGTAGATTATCTCCTCTCTTTTGTAGGTTATTTTAATGCTGATGTCGTGATAGTGGAATGACTGATGAGCTCATGCTCTCTGATTTTGGCCAAAAATAACTCCTTTCTCAAGTCTCCAAACATTTCTGTCTACCACAAATCCCGCAAGCAAGTTCTGACAATACTTTTATGAACTGCACTGGTTACTAGGGTGCACATTTATGATGAGTAGAAGCCAGGCCAAAATTAGTAATTAACACGAGGGGTGGAGATTACTAATTTTGGAATCACATCTACCATCCTTTTTCGTATTACATAGGTATATACTCAGCATGTAGGTTATATTATCTTTTTAAGGCAACAATGTTTCCTTAGCCACGTTAGGTTTCAAACAGAAAGTATGCAACTTTATTTATATCAGGCTGGGGACCTAATCATAACCCCCCACCAATGGTGGTTTTAGTTAAAAAAAACCAAATAACAAACAAAAAATGAACCTTTCAAAACTATGATTATGAACACATGAATTTCTAAAACCGGACATAAATCCGTATAAGCTTACCTTAAAACTAAGTTTGTATGTATACGAAAAATCCATAACGTCCAAAAAAGGAAAACGAAAAATCCATAACGTCCAAAATCAACCAGATAGGTGTCCATTTTATACTCATTAATAATTATCCAATTTATATAGTAAAAATAAAAAAAAGTTGAGTACAAATCCATGGATGTTAATATTTTTAAATATGTTAGGTTCTATCTCTTTGAAATACAACTATTTATTAATTATCATAAAAGCTTTTGATATATCCCCAAATTTAAATAACATACTTTGTTCTTTTATGTATGACACACTAAATTAGATTTGGATGTTATATTAAGTTAAAATGTTTGAAAGAATTCAGTAATCAAGAGTGCTAAAGGTTTCATAGGTTGATGAAATATAATTTAGTTTTTTTCCAGAAAAGAAAATATGATATTTTTTAAAAATTCAGATCAATATGAAAGATGTGTAATCTTTAAAAAAATAAACAGAGTATCTAGTTGAAGGTTAATTATAACCGAGATAGTTACATTTACGATTTCTGGTTTAATCAAGAACGGATAAAATGAAACATTGTTTTAATTTAATCTGGTTATCTCATTTTGAATATTCAAGTACTATTAGAGTAGAGAAAATCATCGAAGAATATGTTTTAAATATTGGAATATATAGATGAGATCTCTTTATATAAATGACTAAAGATTTAAATAACTGGAAAATATTTTGAATATAACACTACAACAACATACATATTTTACTTCATCCTTTTTACCTCGATTTTATAGAAACAATGATGAAAAAGAGGTAAGAAGTTCTTTTAACTCGATTTTCCCAGAATATACAGTAAAAACATGTTTCACCTTGGTTATTTGAAAACTGAGGTTAGTAGTTGGGCTTTTATCATAGTTTTTGGGGAACTCGGGTAAGTAAAAGTAAAGTACGTACTGACATCAGATGGGTCTCGTTTCAGTGTCTATGTGATTGAGGGCACTGGCGTTGACCATTACTCGACTATATTTGATGGTTTGAAGGAAATTTGTTGCCGATCTTGGCATATCATTTTTAAGTAATTGATATCGCATCTGTCACGTGACTAATATCGGTCCATGGCAACTGTAAATGTAAAGTTTCACATAAGCTTACAATTTTAACCATTTTCTTGAAAAAGACCTTTAAATTTATTGTAAGGGTAAAGCAATTTTTAACTTTCAAATAGGATTCCCCTAAATGGTCACCAAGTGATGTCCCAACACAAATTGAATATCGAGAGAGTTTGAAAGGTATATTCAATTTCTCTTATTTCATCATTGAGTTTTTGTTCTTTTAATATGAATGACATGATTTGTACAAACCAATGACATGATATTTGATTTAGGAGAGGAAATGTTTCATTGTCATTGTATAAAAACTAAATTTATGTTTGAATTCATTTTGTGGTTGGGCTTAGGAAAAAATGCGGACATAATTTAATTGAAACTATATTTTGTTTAATGGTAGATTTTTACATGGATAGAACTCTTTATTTTCCCGACCATCGCACAAATATTGGGTATCAAGAATTTTTAGATTAATTCATTGAGCAATCATTTTCCTACATTGTGTGGGAAAATATGTCTCAAGTATATAGTCCTTGAAAAAATGACGTAACACTAGGTGATGCGAGTGTTGAACACTGGAGATAAGGTGTAAATATCTCTATGTAGGTTTGTTAGTATGTATGGATAGCATTTGATGTATGGCCTGACCTTTCTCATTTTGGATTATATTGTGGGTGTGTAAGGGGCTTATGGTGTTGAAATTTTCCTACTTCATCCTCAGAGGGTGCCCATACTTGTGGGTTTTAGGATGGTGTGCTGTAAGGCTTAGAAGAAGTTTTTACCTGTGTTGTTTTTTTTTGTGTCACGAGCCACCCCCGCCCCCCCGCACCAATTGTGGCTACTAGGGTTTTTGGCCATTTTGGGCCTATTTTTAGGCCCAATTCACTACTACTATATATATGGACCTATGTCTACTATGGTTAAAATTCATTCTCATTTTAGATCTCTAGAGTAGGCTAGAAAGAGAAAATACCTTCCTTCTCTACAGGTTCTTTTCTTTTCATCTTTTTATTTTTATTTCGTCCAAAGGTGTTGAATCCAATGAAATGCTTGGGTTCAATGATTAGGGAGTAAGGATCTTACTTGGGGATAATATTTGAATTCACGTGTTAATGTTTATTTTGTGAGATTTCTAGTTCTACCTATTTGTAGTATGTGTTTTGTGATTATTATGTTTGCTTGTACCCAATTTTCTAGTTAATTTCATGATTGTCACACTTTGTTAGCACACAACTAAGTTTACTTTCATGTTGGTGCAATATTGCTACCCCCTGTTAAGGAAACCTACATGCGCTTAGGGTGACGATACTTTGAAACTTAACATTTACACGAAGGTTACTGTTGTTAATCATCACGATTGACCATGCTCTAGTTAGTCGACCAAAGAGGTTTGCAGAGTTGTAAGTAAAGATAGATTAGGTAGAAAAATAGGATTATTTTACTGATCCTTGAGCCATCGATAAGGAGGCTACTTCCTTTGCCTTTTTAGTCCTAGGGGTAGTTCGTTCATGGTGTTTTGCCCGGGATTTAATTGCACGGGGAGAATCAGACCTGCGCAATGAGCCATAGCAGCTGTTGTACTCTCCTAGTTGCAGAGGCAAGGTTGATGGAAGATTTTATAGGTGCACCTCGAGTGATAGATAGGGGGAAGTTTTGACCATTGTCTGCACCACGTGTCACACACTAGAATAAGATTTAGTTCTTGTATTTTATGAAATAGATGAATGAAATAACATTGACCATGTGATGAAAATATTCCTCGAGTGTTAATTTATATTGTTAATTCTCGTGATCAATTTCATGCTAGTAGTTATTAGTACAAACTCCCCCCAATGACTGTTTTCACAATGCTGTTTATTCCTAACACGTGGTCGAATTAACAACCCGGCCATGATTGTGTTTAGGTGTTTATTAGATTCCTAACATATCTTTGGATGACCCCGGTACTTTCTACTATATACTAATCTTAGTAGTGTAGTAGTAATAGTGAGAACAACATATCAATTTCTATCTTTGATCCCTAACAGTCCTCCTCTCGGGTATTAGTGGACCTCCTATAGTTCATTAATTAACAATGCTTGAGAGGGAGAGGGTCAAATTTTGGTGCCATTTTTGAGGATGTTAATTTAACAGTTTGGTAGTTAACTTGCATAACGTGTTAGTTGAGTAAGTAGTGTTTTTTTTCCATTTTTTTCATTTTTGCTGTTGAGCTTCCTTACTAGTTTCTACTTACTTCTAACGCTTTTTGCTAGTGTTGATTTGAGTTGGAATTTTTTATTCCCAACTTATGGTACATACCCGTGCCAAAAACTTAGGAGTTTTACATAGTCCAGGGGATTACACAGGTAGTTTGCACCAACATGAAGCCGACAGGTTTTTCGGATGAAGATTACAATTTTAGGGCATTTCCTTTCTCACTTAGGGATTCGGCCAAAGATTGATTATACTATCTTCCACCCGGTTATATAAACTCATGGATGGATATAAAGCGCAGATTATTCAAGAAATACTTCCCAGCTTCAAAGTCTGTAGGGTTAAAGAAGCAACTTTCCAACATCTCTCAGTTTGCTAATGAGTCCCTCTACGAGTAGTGGGAAAGGTGTAAGACAGTGTTGGCTAGTTGTCTGTATCATCCATTCAAGGAGGGAGACTTGGTTTACTATTTCTTCAAAGGTTTTATGTAATTATTACATATGTATGTAAACACCACTTGCAATGGTTTGATCACTAACAAGAGCCTAAGGGAGGCAATGACACTTTTCGAGGAGATGGAAAATGGAATACGGTAATTTGGTACAAGCTCTAGGGTGAATCCCGTAGATGAACCATCTCAATCCCCTAAGTTAGAGGAGAAAGTCCAAGCTCTTACTTCCAATATGGAAGAATTCATGAAAATGGGAGTCCAACAAGCAAAAGTGTGTGGTATTTGATCATCACAGGAATGTTTGCTCGCAAGTGGTGGAAGACTTTGAGGAAGTTAAGGTGTTGGATTTCAACAATGGTTGAAATAGGCCCCACAATTTTTTAAGGGACAACAATAAAGGTTCTGTAGGAATCAAGGAGGAGAGAGACAAGATATTTACGCAAACACTTTCAACCTAAGGTACTGCGGTCATCCCAACTTCCATTGGCACGAGGAGAACCAAATGCAAGGGTACAACCAAAGCGAACAAGCTCAACCTCAATCCCATCCAAACGGAGAAGGGTTTTCCATTAACAATGCCTCACTTTACAAGTCGGACCGAGAGAAAATCCTTAAAGCAATCCCTCAATTGGCTAAGAAGAAAGAAATCTTTGCGGAGCGTAAAAGGCAAGAGATGGAAGATATTGGAACTAGGGAATTCTCAAGAATCATGAATCTTGAGATTCATATGGCAAAAAGAACCAGTTCATCAATATTCCAACAATTTCCTAAACATTAACACATTCAAACAAACCACTAAATCAGGGAATATAACAAATCAAGTGCAAAGAGTTGAAGAAATATACCAATTTGATAATTAGGATGATGAATAATTTGAACCCACAAAAATCCCTAACTCTATGCACTAGAATTTTTGAAATCCCCAAAATTTAGGGTTTTGAGTTTCTTGGAGCAATTTGGAGTGATTTAGGGTGGAATTGTTTAGAAATTGGATGTGGATTGGGTTGGGAAAGAAGATTCCAGCTGGTTTAAATGTTGTTTCAAGCTGGATTTGGTGGCAGGGAGGTGGAGGAACGGCGGAGGGACGATGGTGTATTGCGGCGAAGGAGAAAAGGAAACCAAGAAAATGGAATTCTGCCTAATGTTTTCTTATATGTACAGTGTTGCGATTCGTGATGGCATTGTAGCGAGTCACGTCATTGGAGTCAACAGACTCTAAGAAGTCAAATAGCCATCGCGCTCGCGATGCTAATGTCGCGAGTCATAAACATTGGATACTGGGAGTTGCAAAATTTTCAAATCCTTATGATTTTTGTCGCGATTACGAAATGATCATCACGACTCGCGACAAGTCCATCGTGACTCGCAAACACAAGTTACTGGAGTTGCAATATTTACCAAAATTTCTAATTTTCATTACGATCGTAATATCACCATCGTGACTCGCGATATATTTACACGCTCGTGAAAAATTGGATCTGTAAGTTTATATTTTCCGAAAATGGTTCAGATTTTCATCGCGAATGCGATAGGATTTTTGCGACTTGTAAACAAATGAAAATAGGATTTGTCAAAATTCCTTGTTCATCACGACTCGCGACATGAATGTCACAACTTTCGACAGACAGGGTCTCCCACATTTACAAAATAAATTCAAAAGTTATCAACTTCCAAGCCTTTCCTCCCTTCTCTTTTCCTTCACACCTTCTTCCATCTGGTGCCATGCACTTTAATTGGCTATAAAATTATGGAAAAACATACCCGTGAAACAAACACAGAAAAATAATGAAATCAACGACAAAAATTTAAATTGAAATGGAAAGTGTAGAGTGAAAATTCAGATGATCGAAACCAAGTTTATTTAATTTCGTTGTCACAAACCGGATCAAGAAGATCAACATCTTCTCCTTTTTCCAGCACAAAATTTTCATGGTAAACAAACGTTTTCCATTCACTTCGAAGGATTTGGAGTTAGCTATATCTAATATTTCCACCACACCACGTGGAAAAACTTTTACCACTTCAAAAGGAACAATCCACCGCAGCCTCAATTTACCGGGAAATAGGTGAAAGCGGGATTGAAATAGGAGGACATTTTGATCTATGTCAAACTCCTTCCTATTGGTAATCTTTTCATGCAAAGCCTTCATTTATTCCTTGTAAATATCATCATTTTCATAGGAATCTCTTCTTATCTCCTCAAGTTCTTGCAATTGTAGCTTCCTATTCAAACCGGCCTCATCCATGTCAAGGTTGAACTTCTTGACCGCCCAATATGCTTTATGCTCTATTTCCACTGTCAAATGGCATGGCTTTCAAATGATCAATGGGTATGGTGACATACCGATTAGTGTTTTATATGCCGTCTTATATGCCCACAAGGCATTAGTCAACCGAGAACTCCAATCTTTTCGGTTAGGATTGACCATTTTTTTAAGAATGAACTTAATTACCCAATTGGAAACTTTGGATTGGCCATTGCTTTGTTGGTGATAGGCAGTGGATGTCTTGTGGCTAATGCCACGGTCACTAATCAAGGCTTGGGGGACTCCAAACCTAGAGAAGATATTATCTTTCAAGAAATCTGCAACTACTTTCAAATTATCAGTCCTAGTGGGTTTTTCTTCAATCCAATTTGACACATAATCAACGACAAGAAAAACATATGTAAAGCCAAAAGAGTTAGGGAAAGGTTCTAGAAAGTCAATGCCCTAAACATCAAATATTCCAAAATACAATAAAGGTTTTTGAGGCATCTCATTCCTACAAGAAATATTTCCTACTCTCTGACACTCATCACAAGCTTTGAAAAAAGTGTTTGCATGTTTATTCAAACACTTTCTAGGACTTTTCTAGCAGTCATCTTTGCTCCAAAATGACCGTCACATGCATAAGAAAGACCAAAAGAAAGAATTGAATGCACTTCATTATCGGAGATACATCTTCTAAAAACTTGATCAAGACAATGTTTCCACAAAAAAGGATCATCCAACACATAATAATTGACATCACCTTTTAGTTAATCTTTTTTAGCCATTGTAAAATGTGAAGGAAATTTACAGGAGACAAGAAAATTCACAATGTTGGCATACCACAATTAGATGTTCCAGGTAGCGAACATATGCTCATCAGGGAACTCCTCAAATATGTGTTTCGTCATTGGTGACACTACCATAGACCTCCCATTCGCACAGGTTAATTGGCACTGGGTTTTGAAAACTTGTGCCCAATTTTAATTTTCACCGGTTTTTCAAAATGTAGCACCGGTTTTTTGAAATCAGTGCTACATTGGGAAAAACCGATGTTAAAGTGTCAGTGGTTTTGAAGAAATTGGTACTAAGAATAACCGGTGTTAAACCTTGCACCGATTTTTATAAAAACCAGTGCTGAATCCCGAATTTATTTGAAAGTGGCACCGGTTTGTAGGGCACCAGTTTGTAGGGCACTGGTTTGAAAACCGGTGCTAGAGAATAATTGGCACCTGTTTTTTGACACTACTCATAAAAACTGCTGCTAAATTTAACATTAAATGCTCTCAACTACCATGATGAAAATAAAATCAAATTTTTGAACTCACTTTTCCATTCATTGATGGAGGGTTTTTTTGGAAGGTGGGCTTCATCCCAACCATGAAGACCCATGAATGTAAGTTTTCCTTTACTTTTGTTAATTTCATTGAAATAGTAGTGGTTGCAACCATTAATGCATGCATGGGGAGAGTTTAGTTCTATTTATAAATGATTTCTATGTTTGAATAGAGTTTTTATCATGTTGTGGGTGTGTGAACATGGTTTTTTTTATTATATTGGTAGATGGTACATCTATATCTCCCAAGAACATGGTTATCTTTGTAGTCGTAGGAAATGGATTGTTTTTTTTATAATGTGTGGATTATGAATTATGGGTTTTTTATATCACATTTAGGTACAATGGATCGAGAATCAATTCTTGCATGGAGATTGAAAATGGTTAATTGTCCAAGTCCAACTAGATGGAGTGGTGAATATATTTGTTTAGTTGATTCCTTTCTTGATTATGACTACGGTAGGGAGGAGAGGATACTTTGTCCATGCAAGCGATGCTTTTGTCAAGAAAGGTTTGAAGAACGTGGGGTTGTTAGATTTCACTTGCTGAAGAACAGATTCGATAGATGTTACAGTTTTTGGATATTTCATGGGAAGGTAGAGCAACAATGTTAGGCTGGTGGGTTTGACAAAATGGATGGAAACAATTGCACCATCGATGCTATGTTCGATGACATTGTAAGAGATTTCAAGGGAAAGCCTGAAATATTGAGTGCTTTTCCTGAGGAAAAAGAGAAGCCATTATATCCGAGATGTAAAAGTAAGGATACCATAATATTCTTTTTGATGGTGGTTTTTAATTTAAAAGCTGCAAGTGGTTGGAGTGATATAACTGTGAATTCACTCCTAAAAGTTCTACAGGATACATTGTCAGTTGGGAATGGAGTACCTAAATTTTTTTATGAGGCAAATAAAATATTATGTCTTCTTGGTTTAGAATGAAAAAAATACACGTATGTCCAAATGATTGCGTGTTGTAAGACAGTGATCTTAAAGACGCGGTTGAATATCCTGTGTGAAAACGTTCAAGTATAAGAGTGTGAAGAAATATGTTGATCTGTGTTTAGCAAAGAGCAAGAAGAAGGTCCCGTTGAAGAGCAAGAAGATGGCATCTTCCTATAATTCCAAGGCTGAAGAGGTCATTTGCAAATCCAAATGATGCAAAGAACTTGAGGTGGCATGAAGAGCAGGATATACCAAGTGACAGAAAGAATACATATCCAACAGACGGTGAGCAATGCTAATTTTTTGACAAAAGGTATCCTACATTTGGTTCGGAGGTTAGAAATTTACGCCTTGCTCTATATACTGATAGGATGAATTAATTTCAAAATATGTCATTGAAATATAGTTCTTGGACCATGATGTTGGTTATGTATAATTTGCCCCCATATTTATGCATGAAATGGAAATATGTTATGATGCTGGCACTAATCTCAGGTCCCAGAAACCTAGAAATGACATCGATGTGTACTTGCGACCTTTGATTGATGATTTGAAGCTGTTGTGGCAAGACAATCGGGTGACAGTATTTGATTGCCGTATGAATATAGAGTTCAAATTGCGTGCCATACATTTTTGCACCATTAATGATTTTCCAGTGTGTGGAAATTTGTCGAGGTGTGTTGCGAAGGGGCACAAAGCATTTCCTATTTGTGAGGAGAAGATAGCGTGGAAAACAGACGATTTATCTCGGCCATAGAAAATGGCTTCAAGGAAATCATGAATATCGGGATGATGTGGTCAGCTTTGTTGGGGGGAAAGAACGAAGTAAATCCCCCACACCACTAACTGGTGTGTAGATTGATATGATGATAAAAACATTGAAATTAGTATTGGGAATGTACAGAGGCAAAGGAAAAATCCCATGTGATGGTCCCTGGAAGAAGAGGTCTATATTTTTTGATTTGCCGTACTGGGGGCATCTTGAGGTTAGGCATTGTCTGGACTCGATGCATATTGATAAAAATGTGTGTGAAAGTCTGATAGGCACTCTATTGAATATTCCATGGAAGACAAAAGATAGTTCGAATGCCCGGTTGGACTTGGTTGAACAGGGAATTAGAAGTGACCTCTACAGAAATGAAGGGACAGAGGACTTACTTACCCACTGCACCTTGTACATTGTCGAACAAGAAGAGAACCTTTATTTTTAAATATTTGAAATCAGTGAAGGTCTCTATTGATTTTCGTCGAATGTTATTCGGGCAGTTACAGAGGATGGTATGATGATCAGTTTCAAATCTCATGATTGTCATATTTTTATGTAGCAACTATTACATGTTGCTATTCGTGCAGTTTTGGAGGATGATGTGAGGTGCTCAATCACTAGGCTTTGTTTCTTCTTCGGCTCCATATATCATAAATCTATTGACTGCCTCCAATTGGAAGTCCTTTAAAAATAGGTTGTTGTTCATCTTTGCAAGTTGGAAATGTATTTCCTTCCATTTTTTTTGATATAATGGTTCACCTGGTTGTTCATTTAGTACGAGAGATAAATATATGTGGCCCAGTTGGTATGCATTGGATGTATCCATTTGAGCGTCACATTTGTATTCAATGGATATGTGAAGTGTATGAGTCAACCAAATGCTAGTATTTTTTAGAGATATGTTAAGTAATTGAATTTTCTCTAGTTATCCCCAAAGAATCGACATGTTGGATGGCGGGTGGGTAAATCAAAATATAGGGGAGTGTTATTCACTCCATTACATAGTGACTTGATGAAAGTTCATTTATATGTCTTGAGGAATTTTAGGGAGACCGTAGATTACGTGACCGAACACCTTAAATTGATCACAGAGGTTCATTCTACGTGACCCCCTAATAAATTTATGTTAGAGCACAATGAAAAGTTTGTGAATTGGTTTTATGATTGATGCATTATCGGGGACAAAATAATTGAGCATTTGCAAGGAAGCCTAATTGCATAGTAATGTTGTATTCTGGATATGAATGAACGGTTTCGGTTTTGCTACTAAGAACCAAGATGCAAAACAGTTGGGTTTATGTTGAGTCTGAAACAATGTGGCAAGCAAGTAAGAAAGATAACAAACCGATCCTCGCTACGGAGAATTCAAGATTCTATTTTTCCGGTGCATATGTTTTGACAACAGATTCGGAGTTTGAACTGACGATCCAATGGGATTTACACTGGTAGACAAGAGTCGTGAAGCATATGGAAATGATTCATTTTTTTTCCAACCAAGCAAGGAAAGTTTTCTATGTTTATGATCTGTGCAACGTAGGGTAGTCGATTGTCTTACAAGTTAAGAAATATTGCTTCAATGACTAGATTGATTCGGAGGTTACAACAGAGAAATTCGAGTTTCTATCTATTTTCCCCGAACTGATTAACAATGACGGGAGAGAGGGAGCCGCACAGAGGAAACACAAAGATGGCATTTGGATTGATGTAGATGTCAGGAAATTTGCAGTCGTGCAATCTAAGAACGGGAAGGTGGTTTGAGACTAGTGGTTTAGTAGTATAAACTTGTCTTGGTATGTTAGGCATTATTGAAGTGTGTTCCGTATTGTATGACTAGCAAACACTCCGAAACCGTGTGATATTTGGTACTAATTTTGATATGGCTAGATCATACAAGTTTCATATACATTGACCTGCACAATTAGTTGCATTTGGCAGAAATAAATATGGAATTCGACACTGCGCGCAGCTGCCCTATTAGTTCAATTTGGATTTGGAAAAAATACAAGTGGGTTCTGGCAGCAGCAGCATGCAGCTTCTCTTTAATTTCAATTTTGCAAGAACTATAGTGGAAATGGTCACTGACCGTAGCTGTGCACAACTGCTCTACTATTCTCTTCGACAAGAACTGCATTTAAATTGGGCACTAAACGCAGCTGCGCGCAACTTCTCTATTAATTCATTTTGTGAAAATGAACCATATTATTTTCCTCTGTCCACAGTTGTGCATAACTGCTATATTTTTATCACTACAAACTCTACAATAGCCCAACAACATATAGATTTCCACTTTTAGCAGCATGAACAAAAAATCCCTAGCAGTTAACATACTCAAGAAAAAGTAATCAACCATTGGTAATCAAAGGGAAAGGATCTAAAAAACTAAAAGGCATCATCCTAATTAAGTAAGCATCTTAAACCAGAATTAGTAACTAGCATCCAAAATTAGTAATAAAAAGGAATGGATCTAAAATTTGAAATATGCATGGCAAAAAACAACAACATTCAATGGCAACTTGTGTCTAAGGGTACCTCAACGGTTCACTCCTCCTCAGAGTCTTCCTCCTTCACCGGGGTCGATAACGTGTTGAACATTAGTGTTGCTACCAAATCCTTCACCATTTTCCCTTACATCACCATCAAATACTTTCTAGCTTCTTAGGTCAAGAGAATCAGGTGTTCCATCTTAGCTCCAATACGTCCATTAGAGACTCAAACTTTTCAATGAAGACTTGACTCATTTCTAGGCCTGATGACGCTGCTGCAGTTTCTTGTTTTTTGTCGAAGACAACAAGATTGATAGGACCTATCGGATTTTCAGCAATGTTCGTACCTCACTGCCAGCAACCATCCTCGGAGTACAATGCCATGATAAGGGAAGAGAAACTGATGGAGTTGTGATGATGAAAACTCTCTCAAATTCCCGCCATATTGGTAGTCTCAACATCGATGCTCAAATCCTTCTTCACTTTGTAGAGAAGCAAGAGACGTGAACAATGAACTTCGTTGTTGATCGGACTAGTTTTGGGCATACTGCGATGAAGTGGTACCAAACGTTCATCTCGTTCGACAAGTATTTCTTGTCGATGCATGACAATTCAACAGGGATATTATTTATAACACTGTCACCATCATGGCAGTCTTCCTTCACAATATCAGCCCACGGCCCTTTCTCAACAGCCTTTTCCGCAACTGCGTACTTAGCTGTTGGCCTCAGGGAGATTTTCTAGAAGCGGTTAATAGCATTGGACGATATCATGACTCTTTTCTAACGTACACAAATATCCTTTGAATTTGTGTACTTAAGCAGTGCCATAACCTCACACGTCATTGTCATGTTAGCATGCTCTGAGGAGCTGCAAAAATGCTCTCATCCGTGATGGTAATGTACTCCATGTACGGATGCTCAGCCCTTAAGACTCTCCCTAGAACCAGTGTATGGAAGAGGAAACTTCTGTACATATCCTTAAGATCCAGAGAGTCGTTGTCTGGTTTCGGCATTGAAGGGGCTACGACTGGTTGCTATTTTTAAATCATATTTCATTGATGAAAATCTTGGCACAATTAGCTATGTCTCACTAGGGTAGTTTTCCAAGAAAAAATAATAATTCACCATCAGGGCATTTAATGTACCATAAACACACAATGATGATGTAATTACAAACATAAAAAGTATATATTTCCCGGTTTGAGATGATACCATGCAAAATGGAATTAATTATGTGTATTAAAGTCACAATCAGTAGTGCAATTATGAATTGCATAATACCTCAAGCAAAATAATATTTAGAAAAACAACTGCTTTAACCCACACTTAAACAGGCCGATCAAACATTGAGGAAAACAAATCTGTATTATATCTCATTAAGAATGTTGCTCAGTAATGGTCTCCATTAATTCTTTATTTTTTCTTCATAAAAATGAGACATTATTTCAACATAATGGATTTTGCATCAACATAAAAGATGACCATAACAACTTCTATCAGAGTCTTAAACTCTCCATTACCACTGATTTTTCTACCCCCGGAAAGAGATAATCACATCCTTCACGAAAAAGGAACTGAATTTCATTGCAACTAGTGATTACTGATCACATGCTTCAGGTCCTATACAAATGGCTGCAGAAATGCAACTACTTACTACTGTTCAGTGTATCCGGGGTTATCTCCAGAAAGTCAACTATAACCATATTTACAGATCACACCTAAAAGCTTCATCCAAACCTAATGTTAAGCAAATTCAGTTTCAAAGCCAAGCAAAAACCCAAATGGCTTCCTCAAAACAAGTTACACCGAAACAAATAAGTTACTCACTGATCGTAATAGCGAAGTAGGGGTGATTTCACCTTCACTATGTGTGACATCCTTTCTTTCATCTTCTCCTTCTCGCCAACTTGGTGATTTGCTTCACAAGCTAATCTGCCTCTAGCAATGGGGAAGTCCAGTGGCAAGAAGAAGATGCAGGCTAAGCGTGTCATCTATGGCTCAAAGATAACCCTAGGAATACTGCAAACAAACGATTTCTCTGTGACAAAACAGCAATCTCAGGTGAAAGGCATGGAAACGATTTTGGAGGAGCTGGAGCTGCCGGAAGCTGTGGAGATGTCACTCGACGTACAGACTACTGAAAAATCAATAGGGGAAGAGACGATGGTAACTCTCTTGAAGAAGATGGATTTAGGGAAAACAAAATCACCATCAACGACAAGTTGAAACAAAACTGGGAAAGTCATATGGGGTGACAGGGATGAGGAAAAAGTGGTACCACCATGGACTAAGCTATTCAAGGACAAGGAGCAAGGTGAAATAAAGTTTTACAGCCCGATTGAGGTTGAGAGGACTGTGATGGAAAGGATCAAGAAGGCAGATGTTAAAAATATTTTGAAGGAATGGGAAACTACACTGGTGTGTAAAATTTGAGAGCTTTCCCACCCTTTCTTGTCATAGTTTGTCAAGACACGTGTGACTCATGGATTAATGGATTGGAAATTTGTGAACTTATGGTAAAGAAGAAAAACCTACCATGTTGGACCATATGCCGTGTGAAAGTGCAGGTTTTGCGGAATGAATATTGCGTCAATTTTAGGTTATTGAAATTTGATAATCACGTAATATTTGATTAAGAAATTAGAAGTATAATGGAATTATGGTAAATCCCTACATTTATGGAATTGGAATTGAAGGAATATTATGGGATATTGGTGATAAGGAAAATCCCTTTATTTATGGGATTTGGAAATGCTTCAAAAGCAGATAAGGAATAGGAACATTATGGAGATAATTATGGAGCTATTATGATCTACAATGGACTATAAAAGGGGACATTATACGACTGGAACATCAACTAATTAAGCAAAGAAGATCTGCATTCAGACTTCGATCTATCGAGAGGATTTGTGAGAGTCAGAATCTGACCATGTTCCAACATACCCGACCTGTTTGTTAAAGTTCAGAACGTATGCCTTAATTCCTCGGGAGGAGGAGATCCAACGTCGATGAGTTTCAAGGTCAGAGGAAGCCTGATCAAGGCAGATCGGTAGCAAGATGAGCTTGAAAAATTCACGTCTAGAATTAGAAAAGATAAGTATAGTTGTATGGTGTACTTTGTACTATATCTTTCTGATTAGTTGATTTATTTTGAACTGGACCAGGCCCCGCAGATGTAGGTGGATTTCACCGAACTGCGTAACCAAGTTTTGTGTCTCGTGTTTATTTATTTTACATACTTGGTTAAGTTAGACTATGTTGGAACATAGGTTTGTCAGTTAAGCTAAAACGGTAAAACCAATTTTTCATTTAGTATCTTTTATTAAACATAATTAAAACTTGTAAAAAGTTGATATTATGAAAATATATGTCATAGCGAATTTAATAAGGTATCACTCAATAATATTGATACTTATCCACCTAATTAATTTTGAAGTTTTGATTAAATGAATAGTTAAATTATAACTTAAATTGGGATTGAGGTAGTATGAAACTTCGAAAATGACTGATTCTAGTTATTTCAATCGTTAAAACTATGGGGTAAGTTGACCAATTCAAGAACGCGGATTGCATCTACTCAAAGGAAACTGCCAGATCTTTTCTTGGCCAGCCCGGATTTTTTATACTGTACGTACGCAGTATAATGATGATAAATGTTTTTTTTTTCTCGATTCAAGTCGATCGTTTGTCAATGAATGTTTTTGAATTTTATACTACAACCAAAATATAACTTAGGGAAAGTGCAAAGGGAAATTTCCAATGTCTATATTGATACGTAGGAGACAATATATATACAAGAGTACATTGAATCTAATAAGGAAACAGATATAAAGCTATCAATTACAATATTCACAAAATCTATCCTAATTCAAACATCCTTTAAATCTTCTATTGTCACAGAAAGACTAATATGATACCCTCTTAGCATAAGTTATGATGAGGCAGAGTAATAAGTAAAATTTTAAAAATTACAGAAAGCACCACATAACATTTGTCATCTTTAAATGGTTGTAATTAGACCTCCCGTCTCACCTTAAACATGGGTGAGACCGTTTCACTTTTTTTAAGATCATTTCTATCAAATTTTTGTATATAACTTATTCATATAATATTTGATAGAACTCTGATGTAATAATAGAATGTAAAACCTACTAATATTGTGAATATATATATATATATATGTATATACATAAATGCAGTACAAATGTATACAAGACAGAGTTATACATTGAACATAATATTACAAAACCCAAATCAGAAAGGTATTCTTTCCTTAACCTGCTCCTATTCTATCTGTAGTTCTACTAATATTGAATGTGTTTCGAAAGGGTTTATAAGTGTTTTGCTTATATATTAAGCACCTTTTTAGTGTTTGCAAAACTCCTAAAAAGAACTTATTTAAGAAGAAAAAACTATTTTTTGATGAATAGTAGAAACTGGTCTCTCATACTTTTAAAATAAGCCAAAATAAATTAATTTTGATTATAAGCACAGCTCTGCCAAATACAATAGAAAGTCACGATACAAATTATAGTTTGCACATGTCATCGCCCGTTAAACTCTTCTCCAAGCCGCAGATCTCTCCGAGCCGCAACCCTTCTTCTTCAAGCTTTTCCCCATCTTCCCATTAGGGGAAATGGATAATAATATTTTATTTTAATTTATATTTTTGTTATTGAATAAGTGTGAGATTTGTCTCCACATATTTGCTTTATTTTTTGACCTGATCAATTAGATCGTTATATTCATGATGATAACTCGATTTCATTTATCATGTTGATGTATTTTTCTCGATCTGCTTGTACAGATCGTGTGTTCGCAATTTTGTTTGTGGTTTTATTTTTGGGTTTTTATAAATTTGGGTTCGTCAGAGCTGCTATTTTAAGGTGTTTACAGTTTTGACAACATAGATTGTGGTCAGATCAAGTGGTGTTAGAGTTGTATAAGATCGCCATTTGGCGCAGTGATATTGATTCGTGATACGCTCCTCTTTTCCAAGTGGTCATGTTTATCGCAGGAAGTAAGTTAATATCTCCGAGGGCAATGTTACAGTTTTTTATTAGATCTTTGATATGTAATAGTAAAGACGATCAGTCTGGTTGACATGTAATTTAGATATCCTTGCAATATGTTAGTTATAGCTAAAGGCTAGTTAGGTTTGATGTCAATTTCACTCATTGTAATCGTTGCCGGGCGTTTTTCCTTTTTTTTTAAAAAAAAGAACAATAGAAAGTCACAAGCATCTATCGAATAACAATATGAAACTTCGAAGTGAATTGGGTCTAGTTTAGTGATAAGCCACACTTTCTATAATTGAGAGGTCCCGGGTTCAAAACACACCACAGCAAGAATTGTGAATATTAGAGCAATTTCCTGGTGGAGATTACCCAGCGTCATGAGACCGTGTCAGTGGTTCCCGCTGTGGGTTCCCAACCTGCAGGTGGTCGATGATGGTGAGATCATAGTGGTTTCGGTTTCAGTGGTGGCAGTTCATTGGTGGTGCAGTGTTTGAGTGTTCTCAGGAGGCATCCCTAGCTATTCAAATTGATGGAGTTTCAGACTCCATAGAGGTTCAACAGATTCAATAGTGGTGTCTCCTAGTTCGGTCCTATATTAGGATGTTAATATGTAATTGGTTTTTTGGATGTAATCTTTCAAAAATAAATAAATATGTGTTGGTATGCCTTGAATGCGTATTAGCCGTTTCGACAGGTTGGTATGGGGATCTCGTTGCCTGGTCAGCGAGCAAGGGGGTCCAGGGGGCGGAGGGCACCCTGGCCCGGGGGTTCTCAGCCCGCGGCCCGACGATATAGCATG
>JAULKJ010322357.1:0-10421 GCA_032355405.1 Rubia balearica
CGCAAATTCCCCCCCCCCCCCCCCCCCAATTGATGACGATGAGATTTTATACTTGAGAGTGCATCATTTTCCATTGGAGAAACTAGAAAGTTAGTTTTATCCAAATTATATTTTGAAAATGTTGAAATATTATTACAAGGTGTATTCAGTGTTTTATATCTATATTTTCAATTGGGGTTTGACATTAGATAGGGTTATGATTAATTTTGAATAAATCCTCATCATGTGTTTAATTGTAAATTAATTTTAGGATAATTAATGGATTGAGATGAACTCATTTGTAATGATTTTAGAAAGTCACCCGAGTACATGTCATTGGTTGAATCATTTATTTAATTTGCGTTTAAAGATGCTTCTAAAAATGGTGTGGTGCGAGCATGATGCCCGTGTAAGGATTGTAAAAATTGTGTGTCTTTAGGGAGGAAGAAGTTGCGAGAAAATCTCATAATGAAGGAGTTCTAAACAAAATACACTCGTTGGGTATGGCATGGGGAAGCTGTGGAAGCCTCTCATACGATTGAAACGATGGTGGGTGATGAATTAGATGGTAATGTGGAGTTTGATGAAATGGTGGAACATATTTCAAGGGAGTTCAAAGGTAAACCGGAGTCGTTAGAAGGCTTTGATTGATGACAAAGGGACGCCTTTGAACAATGGTTCAAAACACTCTATTTTGAGTGCAACTTTTCAGATAATGAACTTGAAGGCAAAATTTGGAGGGATTGACAAGTCGGTGACCGAGATTCTCGAGTTGTTTAGGGATTTTCTTCCCGGAGGTAATGTAATGCCTGATAGGTTGTATGCGGCGAAATAAATACTATTCTTGATAGGATTGGAATTGTAAAAAATACATGAATATACTCAAATGATTCTATATTGTATAGGGGGCTTGTAGATAAAGATCTAAAAACATGTCGGGTATGTGGCGAGTCTCGGTACAATTTGAAGAGAGGTGGGATTGCGGTGGGTGCAGAAGTTCCATTGAAATCAAAGAAGAAGGCACGGGAAATTTTTTTATGGTACATCCTCATCATCCCCCATTTCAAAAAATTGTATGCGTGTAGGTAAGATGCAAAGTTGTTGCATTGGCACGCGAATAGGGTGCGACCGGGGGATGATGTGATAAGAAATACTTTGGACGACGAGCAATGGAAGAAAATCGATGCTATATACCTTGAGTTTGGTCATGAGTCCTGTCATTTAAGGTTAGGATTTTGTACAGATGGTATGAATCCTTTCGGTAATATGAGTAGCACACATATCCCTTGGCATGTTATGCTGGTCATATACAACCTTCCATCTTGGTTGACCATCAAATTTAAGTATGTGTTGTTATCTTGGATGATATCAGGCCCGAAGCAATCGGGTAATGATATTGATATTTATATTGCTCCTCTTGTGGAGAATTTGTTGATTTTGTTTAATCAAGGTGTTCGAACGTATGATGGTTTGGTTGAAAATTTCTTCACTTTAAAGGCGATTATCTGGCACAATTAATCATTTTCCTGCATATGAGAATTTTACTGGGTATTCTGTGAAATATAACTTAGATTGCTCCGTACGTTAGCAGGACACTGATTTTTGTCAGTTAAAACATGCACTACAAGTAATAACACCTTTTACCTATATTCTGTAGGGAGATTTTACCTCGGTTCTTAGCCATAAAAAACGAGGTAAATATGGGGGTAGTAAAATGGGTATTTTTTTACTGCAGTTCATAACCGATGTAAAAAGTACATTTTACCTGATGTGCACCGTTATGAATGCGTTAGACGATGCATTTAACACATTATTATCATTTTTTTGTTTGGTTGATTGCTTTTTTAGTTAGGTTTGCAAGACAAAGAGTTTAGACGACCACTTTTGGTTTTCTTGTCTAAATTCTGCATTTTGTAGACTTAGTTGGAAAATGGACACTTGGTATTCACAGTCGCCTAGATCTTCCTCTTTGATCTCATTAGTGGGTTTCTCATGAGTGTTTTTTCATTTTCTTTGGTGGAAGGCTATAAATGAGGGTGGTAGTAGATATTTGACGGCCATCCCAAGGATGGTCGAAGATATCGAAGGTCATTCGCAAGGATGGTAGTAGATTGAAGGCCACAAACTCCAAATCATGGTAGTAGAAGGAATTGGGGCCAATACAGATTCGAAGTTCAAGAAGGCCAAAGAAGAAACAGAGTGATCGTTGTTTGAGGTTGCATATAGTTCTAGGAAATATTCGAGAAGAATCATTACTTTAGGGTGTAATCATTGGATTCGTCGTCTCGAGTGCTATAAAATCAACTACATGAACTCCCAAATCAGACCAATGGTTTACCTATAGTGGAGCAAATATGTTAGGTAAGCAAACCAGCCACGGCCCACACCAAAAGCTATCATGGCCCGCACCAACCAGCATGGCCCTTATCACCAGGCACGGGCCATGTCAAAATATGGTGTGAGGGTCCCCTCCTTTCTCTCCAAAATTGGCTAAGTATAGGGGTGAGACGTTCTGTTTTACACATCCTGCCCGTTCTAAGCTCAAATTCAAAGACCAGCCCACAGGGTGTGAGGAATGATGCGAGGCTCGATGAGGTACTGAGAAAAACATATTTCCAGCAAATGGGGTGCACAAAGCGATACATGGCACAGATAGAAAAGGAGAAAAATGAGGACCCGGTTGGTGGCCCACGCTGGATGACACTGGCGCACCTAGAATGAGCGGCACGTCCCATGCTAGAACTGGTGTGCCCAGTACGTTTGGCAAAGCTGGTGCCAAGACTGTTGCTCCGCTCGGGCATGAGCCCTGGCGGCTGCTGGGGTTTTTGGCCACTTTTCGGGCCTATTTTTAGGCCCAATTCCCCACTACTCTATATATAGACATTTTTCTACTAGGGTGTGAGTTTATGCTCATTTTTAGATCTTAGTAGGTGTCTACCATGGATTCACGACTGGACCACGATTATGTTTAGTAGATTACTTCATTCCAAACATCTTTGTGGACAACCCCACTACTTTCCACTCTCTTCCATTCTTGGTAGTATAGTAGTTGGAACAGCAACTTATAAACTCTATCGTTGACCCCTAACTATCCTCCTCTCCGGTTTAAGAATGCTCAGGATGGGGAGGGTCAAATTTTGGCGCCATTGCCAGGGATGTTAGTTTAACAGTCTAGTAGTTAACTTACATAACATGTAAGTAGTGTTGTTTTTGTTTTGTTTTTCTTGATTTTTGTTGTTGAGCTTTCTTACTAGTTTCCGGTTACTTCTAACCTTGTTTGCTAGTGTTGATTTAGTTGGCTATTATTCTATTCCGGGTTTAGGGTACACACCTCGTGCTAAGAACTTAGGAGTTTTACATAGTTCAACAAATTTCATAGGTAGTAAGAAAGGAAGGAAGAGGAGACCTAGGTCGGAAGATCTAAAAGAACCACTTTCGATAACCTTAGAGAAAGAAGAAATGATGGAGGACAATGACACCTTGAGAGAGTTGATGGCTCCAAACTTAGAGAGTCAACAGCTTTGCCTCATCTTCCCACCATTGCCACCAAATGTGACGTGTGAACTCAAGAGCGGTATGATTCAATGCTTTCCGACTTTCCATGGGATGGCCGGAGAAGATCCAAACTAGTATCTTTTAGAATTCCACCTTGTTTGTACCAACATGGAGTCGGCGAGTGTTTTGGAGAAAGACTAAAATATATGGGTGTTTTCCTTCTCACTTAGGGATTAGGTCAAAGATTGGTTATACTATCTACCACCTGGTTGTATCACCTCATGGATGAATATGAAGCACATATTTCTTGAGAAATACCTCTCAGCCTCAAAGTGTGCAAGGTTGAAGAAGGAACTTTCCAACATCTCTCAGTTTGCTAATGAGTCCCTCTACGAGTATTGGGAAAGGTTAAGAGATTGTTGACTAGTTGTCCGTATCATACATTCAAGGAGGGAGAATTGGTTTACTATTTCTCAGAAGGACTGTGCGATGATGAGATACCTATGGTGAATGCTTCTTGCAACGGTTTGATTGCCAACAAGAGTGCAAGGGAAGCAATGGCACTCTTCGAGGAGATGGAAAATGGAATAAGGCAATTTGGTAGAGGATCTAGGGTGAAGCTTTTCGTGAACCATATCTACCCCCAAATTTAGAGGATCAAGTAAAAGCTCTTGCCTCCATGATAAAAGAATTCATGAAAAGGGGAGTCAAACAAGCAAAAGGGTTCGGTGGTCGTAATATTGATCATCACACGGATGTGTGCCCACAAGTGGTGGAGGACATTGAGGAAGAAAAGGCATTGAATTTCAACAATGGTGGAAATAGGTCATAGTTTTCTAGGGGGAACAACAAGGGTTCCGTGGGAACCAAGGAGGAGAAATTCAAGATCCCTATGCAAACACCTTTAACCCAAGGTACCACGACCACCCTTACTTCCGTTGGTGAGAGGGGAGCCGAATGCAAGAGTACAACCGAGGCAGGAAAGCTCCACCTCAACCCTCTCTGAGGGGAGAAGGGTCTTCAAACAACAATGCCTCAGTCTACAAGTATGACTGAGAGGAAATCCTTGAAGCAATCTCTCAATTGGCCAAGAAACACAAAATCTTTGCAGAGCGTACAAGGGAGAGATTGAAGATCACAGGACGAGGGAATTTTTTAGCATCAAGAATATTGAGATTTAAGTTAAGAAACATGCTCGGTAAGCCAAATTCAAGCCAAAGAGTTTGTCAAACTTCCTTCCCAACAAGAGATCAATTCGAGGAATGCAAGTGCTTTGAAGTTGAGAAGCAGGAAAAAGGGGCTTGAGCCCGAGAAGGAAATCCTACAAGAGGACGATTTGGTTATGGACAAAAACCAAACCAATTTGGAGGAGCAAGAATTGGTTGTGGAGGAACCCATCAAGAATCTTCCAACACCCAAAGTGAGGGTTAATCTCTAGTCGTCTTTCGCTAATGCACTTAGGGGAAGGCCAAAGGTGCCAACCAATGATGATCATATCCGGAAAGTCTTCGTGATGGTGAAGGTTAGTGCCCTAATCTTAGACTTGATTAAATATATCCCCTCGTATGCAAAAAAATTTAAAGTCGGATGTACAGAAAGTAGGTAAAGTGAAAATAGGGGGAGTCGCCACTCTTAACCATAAAAAATTGCCTAGGAAATGTGAAGACCCAGCATATTTTCAATTCATATTTCTTTAGGTGGTAAATTGGTGGAAAATGCTATGATTGATCTTGGAGTTTCTATTAATGCCATACCCTCTTGCATCTATGAACACCAAGAAATAGGTGAACTTAAAAAGAGAAGGGTAATAGTTCAAATGGTCGACCACTCCCAAGCTAGTCCTCGTGTACATGTGAAGGATGTGATGGTCCGATTGGGAAATTTGGTGTTTTCGGCAGAATTTTATGTCCTTGATGTAGCGCACAATGGTGGTGCACCCTCAATTTTATTTGGGGAGACCTTTTCCCAAAACATCAAGGGCTAAGATCGATGTTCATTCTGTAACACCAACCTTAGAGGATAACATGGATAGAGTTGGGTTTGATATTTACAAGTTTAAGCATGATTCACCTAACCCCTCTCTTGTTTGTGAAGGCACAACTTTGTGTGAAGTAGATGTTCAACATGATAGCTCTCACATTATGGAAAATGATAATTTCCTTGATGTGACTCTTGATGATAGCGAGAAAGATAGCACAAGTGATGAGATTTTGGAAGAATATGAGAGTGATAGAAAGAAACCTCTCATGCACTTTAACTGTGATGAGCATATTGATGAAACTATGGCCTTGTACGATGTTATTGATGATTTGTCTATCTTGGATTATTTTTCTATGCTCACTAACATGTCGCGGGATGCAGGAAGTGGCGAGGACGTAAAGCACCCTCGACCACCTCCCAAACCCAAGGAAAGGACCAAGGATTTAGTTTGGGCTATGAATGGATGTTCACTCTCCTTAGCAAACAAATCGCTTAATGGTAAGGATGACTTCTTGTGGAGACCTATCCACAAGGATGTCATCATGGGTGGAGTTGCCGATGGAAACTCCGGAGACACAATGGTAGGTTCTTTCAATTAAAATGCACGAAAATGGAATAAGTCGTGATGACGATAATAAACATACGTGGTCTTTCTTTCTCTATTTTTGACATATTTTTAGTACATAGATTTTGCAAGTTTGTAGTATGTGACAGACAATTTTGAGATGAAGCTCTTGTGGATTGATGAATTTGAGTTTGAGTCTCATTCTTTTTGAGTGAAAATATATAGGTATTTTTTTGTGACAAAATGTTTTCGAAAAAGGGAGAAAAAGGCACTAACCTCCTGCCATACCCATCTAGCATGAAGGGGCCTCATGCTGAATTTTAGCACGGCCCGTGCCAGGTGTCTGGCACGAGGGGTGCCTAGTGCCAGACTTAAAAAATTCATATTTTTGGGGCAAAAATTCATGTTTTTAAAAAAAAAATTTGAGCTAAACATGGAATTATTGGCTCATTGATTCAGCAAAATCTATATTTTTCCCCTAGGTGTTTGTGTAAATAGTACATCAACACCTCCCTTATGTATAAATTGATTGGTACTTCTGTCCCTCTCACTCTCTAATTTCAGAAATGTCATCCTTATTTCATTTGTACCTCATTTGGTTCACATTCTAAGCAGAAAATAACGATCCATAGTACATTACGTCACCCATGGGATTCATTTAGCTCACTCATACCTTTCCTTGAGATATTTCAAAATTTTGGGCCAATTACCTCAAAAATTAGTATTTTTGCTTCTTCTTGTTTGGATTCTTCACCTCTTGGTTTGAAATTCTGAGTAATCCTTTGAGCTCTATGTTTACTTGATTTTTCTAGCATGATGTTGATTTGTGGAGAAGATTTGTTCTTGAAAATATGTTGATTTGTTTTTGGACCAATATTTTAGTTATTTGAATGATTTTGTGCCAAACTAAGTTTGGAGATGGGTGTATTGTTCTTGTGCTTTGATCTTCATTAAATGTGATGATTTAAGAGGAATTGTTATTTATTGCATGATCTTCTTGATGGAATGCTAGGATTGTTAATGGGTTGATAGTTTAGAAAGAATGGTTCTTGATTGAATAGCTTTTATATGAGATAACATGGTTTGGAATGTTATAGCTATTAAGGAAGGAATGTTCTTTTTGAATGAATCTCAATGCATGCCCTTGGTTATCCTTGCATTACCACCTTTTCTTGTTGTGAATAGGATTTCTCCAAAGAGTGAAATGCCAGAAAAGGAAACCACTTCGCAGAGTGACAAGGGAAAGAAGCCGGCCAAGGTTGGGAGACAAGAGCCGGAAACTTCCTTTCCTCCCAACCCCGCATTTTTCATTGATGAATTCATGGGTTTGCCCAAAAATTCTGAGAGTGTGACCCAGAGGTGGAGGTACCTAAATTTCCCAAAGTGGACTATCATGGAAACAAAGTTCGCTTGTAAGGAAACTTTGGGATCTCTTGGCCTACTCGAGCCTTTCATGTACTTTCTTAGTAGGATAGGCCCAGAGGGTTTCTTAGACAAGAACTCAAAGACCTATATTCGATGGACTTTGGAATTCTTGGCGACTTTGGAGCAAATGAAGGACATTGAGGGGAGGAGACTCATCCAATTCCTGTTGGACGACACTGAGTACACTATGTCACATTGGGATATTGCCCAAGTGTTCGAGTGGAAATACGGGAATGAGATCCCAAGGAATCACCGACGAGGCCTTCCGTTCTCGTTGAGCAACTTTTAGAGGATCCTATCGGGTACAAAAATGAAGCACCTTTGCAATAGCACATAAATCGTCCACCCAAAATTACGTTATGTTCAACGACTATCGGCTATGGAAGTATTTTGTCATGGGGAAATCTCTGAATGCCGGGGTCAGATGTCCATGTCCATTGGGCGATGGCCCTGGAGGGAAACATTTACCCCCCAACACGGTTGCAGCCTTCATGGATGAATATTTTACAATGGGGAACAAGAAACGTGGCATGATTTCTATGGGGGCATGGTTGGAATCTTAGCCCACCACTTGGGCCATTCATTTCATTCTTCATTGGCGGTGGTGAATTTGGGTCGTTCAGGGACAAAGTACACAATGGACAGGTTGGCGAAATCAGGGATGGTGGCCACCACGAATTTGGAGAATCACTTTGTATGGCTATATGGTGGCTCTTTGGTGTGCAATTTTATGATTTTACACCAGCCAGAGCGCACAACTATCGATCAGGATACGGTGTTGGAGGACCTTTTCATAGCCCCTAATCTGAGGTTTGATAAAGATTCTATAGAATCCTATCAAACTCGGATACAGACATCGAGGAGGATGAAAATAAGATCCCAATTAGAGCGCCTCCTAGCCGTACTAGTCTATTACCAGACATTCTAGATCAGTTCCGTATCTTCGGTGAGCAATTTGCTAGTTCTACTAAGATTGTGAGGGATATCGGTGAAGTAGTAGGTGGGATGAGTTTTAAGTTGGATGACTTTGGGACGAAGCTAGGTGGTATGGAGGAAACCATTCGAACTTGGAATTTGAGACAGGATTCCATTGAACAGGAAATGAAGGAAGAGTTTGCCATCGTGGATGAGAGGTCAGATGCTCAAGAAGAGGCCATCAAGCAAGTGCTTGAGCGACTTCACCTTTAGAAGCTAGATGGTTTCAAATATGTTATTCCTATTGAGAGGCATGAGATACATCAAGAGGAGATAATGAGGAGACATGAGACTCGGCACTTGAAGAGGGACCCTTTGGGGTTACATGAGTGAGCTTCACTACTATTATCTCTCCAACTTATGATTTTTATGGGATCATTGCATTGAGGATAATAAAAATTTCAAGTGTTGGGGAGAGAGTAGTGAAACATTTAGGAGTTTTCATCTTGGTATTCCTTTGTGTTCTTTGTTTTACTTTCTTTTTTTTTCTTTTTTTTTGGTTTTCGGAAGTTTTAGAATATTTGGTGGTGTGATTTTTAAGTGGTTATCACTTTGTTGGAGAATGTTTTGGGATGAACACTTTGGTGGTGTAATTTTTTTTTCTTTTTCACTATCTTTTGTAGTATGAAGCCCAACTTTGGAGAATTTTGTGCTACACAAAATGTTTTGAAAATTTTAAAAAAAGAAAAAAAAAATATATATATATATATATATTCCCGGATAAGTTGGAAACCCGAAAGGGCAACTTAGGTAAAAATGGGAAGTAAAGCCCAGATAGCTCGTAAGGCCTAGGTAAAAATGAGAGGATAATGCCCGGATAGGTTGGAAAACCTAGGCAAAAATGAGAGGCCATGTGGAAAAGGTGAGATGGTGAGCTCAACATGTATGAATGCTAGGATGAAAACCCCAAAGGGCTCCTAAGCAAAATGAGAGAAATTGATCAGAGAAATTTGAAATGGAACTTCAACATCTTTTGGCCATCTTTGGCGGTTTCTTCATCAACATCTCTTGGATTGTCTTCGGTGGTTTCTTTGGATTAGTAAGCTAGTTTAAGACTTATCCTTCATGCTTACCTTTTTCTTCACAATATTTTGGAATGGTTAGGTTACTTTTGTAACTTTGAGGAGTGTGAGAGTTGTGAGATTCTTACTTGTTTAGGGGAACTAGGGTAGGTTGGGAATAATTTGATTGTATTGGATAACTTCTCTTTGCATGCTACATTTCATTTAAATCTTTTCTTGTTTTTGTTTACTCGAGGACGAGAGAATGTTTAAGTGTGGGGGATTGATGTGCACCATTATCCATGTGTTAGCCGACGCATTTAGCACGTTTATTATCATCTTTTGTTTGGTTTATTGCTAGTTTTAGTTAGGTTTGCAAGACACAGGGTTTAGACGACCATTATCACTTTTCTTGTCTAAATTCCACATTTTGTAGACTTAATTAAGACTAATGGACACTTTTTATTCACGGTCACCTAGATATTTCTCTTTGATCTCATTAGTAGGTTGCTCTTGAGTACTTTATCATTTTCTTTTGTAGAAGGCCATCCGCTAGGGTGGTAGTAAATATTTGAGGCCATTCTTAAGGATGGTAGAAGATATCGAAGGTCATTCCCAAGGATGGTAGTATATTGAAGGCCATGTACTCCAAATCGTGGTAGTAGATGGAATTGGAACCAAGAATGGCAGATCTGAAGTTCAAGAAGGCCAAAGAAGAACCTAAGGGATCGTTGTTCGAGATTGCATGGATTTTTGGGAAAATCCAAGAATAATCAGCCCTTTAGAGTGTCACCATTGGATTTTTATTCTCGGAAGCTATAAAATCAACTACAAGAACTCTAAAATTGGACCAACGGTTCACCGATAGTTGAGCAAAGAAGTTAGCCAAGCAAACTAGCCATGGCTGTCGTGGACTGCATAAGCCCGGCCCTAGCCAAGAGCTAGCATGGCCCGCACCAAGTGTTATGGCCCGTGTCAGGGGGCCTTGGCATGGCCTGTAT
>JAULKJ010322367.1:0-10420 GCA_032355405.1 Rubia balearica
ACCTTTTACCTTTTATATTTTTAATTAAACCCCGTCTTTCCATAAACCTATGGAAAGACCGTCTTTCCCAAGACTTTTCCTTTACTGGAAGGTGGATGCAATGGGGAAGACGCATTTGGCAAATGCGTCTTCAGAGTTTTCATTTTTTATTGGCTGACATTTTGAACCCGCATTTGGTAAATGCGGATTTGCCTATTTTCTTTTTTTTTATTCGGAAAATTTGAAAAACGCATTAGAGTCGCATTCAGCGAATGCGGCTTCCCCCTTTACATCCAATTTTTCACTGTAACACCCTTACGCATCCAATTTTTTTACTGTAGCCTCCCAAAAATCAGCCGCTCTATTAGTATTTGATTACCCCATGTAAAAATATTTTTTACCATTAATATTCAATATTTTATATATACATATTAGTGGTTACCCCATTGAAAATTTTCTAGATTCGTCACTGTTCTCTACTGATTAAATTTACTAGAAAAGGGACTCTTTCCTTTTCTTATTATTTATTATTAAGTGGTGTTTGACACCCAAAAATTAGAGTAACGTTTCTAATATTATAAAAACAGTGCCACCAACATCAATTGTTCCATTTGTTGGTGGGGGACTATTCCATAACTTGCATGGCTTTGCCATGGATTTAATGCATGGGTAGAACTCAACGGAATGGAAGGCTTATGTGGAAAAAGATGTTATATTACAAAAAAAGTAACTGACCATTAAATTATGGGGATAGTTTGTGCATGCAGAACTAAGGATCACAGAGCAAGAAATTAGGTGTTTCTTGGATGTGAATCACCAGACCTAAACCGGACCCATAATCATCCCTAGATGTGATGATAGCAAAGGTCCACAAACGGGGACAGGAATTTCATGAAGTGACTGAGGTAGGTGTATTGACACCAATTTAAAAGGTGCTCTGCTTTTACAATTATATTAACGCCGCTCAACGTGATTGCATCTGGCCTTGTTTCAGTCAGTATTAATGAATCTCGCCATCTTCCCGTCTATATTCCAAAAGGAAATGGAGAAGGCTGTAGGAATAGTAGCTTTGATGGATAATAATATTGTTCAACCATTCTGTGCCTGGGCACGATAATGGATAGCGATGTCCATCCCATGTTGCTACTCAAAAGGCAAGTGCTATCAAAATTAATGGCGCTATTATTTTTTCAAGTCAAATTTTAAAAATATTGAGTCTAAATAAAAATTAATATGAATATATCTTATTAGATTTATCTTAATATATATTTTTAAATATAAATTTTTTATTTCGAATTATTATATGTAACTAGAGAAGTTAACAGTCAGACATTATTATTAAAAATCGTGAAAAATAATTATGTCAATAATTTTAGCACGGATGGAGTAACAAATTAAACACTAGTCTAAGACATAAGATTTTACTTCACAACTAAAATTATTTTATCCAGTCTTGGGAAACACCGTTTTTCCATAGGCATATGGAAAAAACATGGTTGAATTAAAATTATAAAAAGATAAAATATTTTAGTTGTAATATTAAAAAATTATCATGCAATATGTCGTAGTTATAAGTTAAAAATCCGATTAATGCAACCTGAAAATTTTATCTTAATTTTTTCTAATTTGCAGTTTAAATCCTGATTTTCCCATAATTTATGGAAAATTTGTTTTTCAATAGACGGACTCTTTATCCAAAACGTAAAAAACTAAACTTATTGGAGCATCTTCAATGCAAATTCAAAATGAAAAAATAATTTGCCACGCAGGATTAATTTTAAGATTAGGGGTATTTTAGTCTTTTAAAATCATTTGCTCATGACGGAGTGGTGGTGGTGGCCGCGGAGCAGCTGTCGAGATGATTATGAAGAAGAACCTTAGGGGTATTTATTGTCATTACAATTTAGTTTTAAGATTAGGGGTATTTTAGTTTTTTTAGATTAGGTCAATATCGGAAAATGTCAAGTCAACGTCGGAATAGTGCCAAAATATTATATCGGCACATCTGATGAAAAAGTTAGAGTTAAAATTTCACTTTCAGATTATACAGGGTTAGATTGACACTTTTGAAAAATAATAGGGTTGTATTTGTATTATACCCAAAACTCAGTACGACAAGGATGACACATGGAGTGAACGTCTCAATTAAAACTTTCGTTTACAGAAATCCATAATGAGATTGTCAGTTTGTCAAATTACCAAATTTATGTATTTTAATTTTACTTTTAGTCATTTTACAATTCTAAATTTAGATCTAATATTTGAATTCTAGTTTTAATGTACTATTTAGATTCACAATATAAATAAATTTTATTCATTATATTATATTGATGAAAAAGTTTTGGAAAAAACCGTCTTTCCATAAACGGGGTTTATTTAGAATAATATTAAAATTTTATATTCAACGTGTAGTAGTATAAAATTTATAACCTGATTCATACAACCCGAAAATTTTATCTTTATTTCTTCTAATTTGCACTTTAAATTTTGGTCTTTCTATAACTCATGGAAATACCGTCTTTCAAGAGACGGACTCTACATTGATTTAAAGTATTAAAATATATTTTAAAACTATAAATAAAAAATTCTTTAATATCATTTTAAAATAAAAAGTAAATTATATTTTACATTAAGTTTATAAATAGATGAACTATTATTTCGTAATTTTAATTTATCATATATATAAAATCAAAATTTAAATTTTGCGTTTAATACGATATTCCAATTATTAAATGTTTGTTTTGTTTGAAATGAATGAAATCAAACCTATTGCTTATAACATTATTATGCATTAATTTTGATAAAAAATATTTTTCAATGTTCAAGTGATGTAAGAGACGTTCTTGTATTGGAGTGCAAATTTCTAGAAAGCCCTCCAATTAAACCCTCTTTATCTACTTCATATTCACTTCTAATGAAAAACTGACAAGTGACAGCTAGTTTTACTGTTGACCCCAAAAGCATTTGAGATGCTCTTAACTTCTCTTACATCTCTAGCTTTGCTTCGTTTGACTTATCATTGTACTACTTTCCACACACCATAAGTTTACAAAATAGCATAATCAATTTTTTTAGATAGGATTAAATTTGATAGGATTGGATTGTATGGGTAAAATATGAACATTTATTTGTATTCATGATAAAGTAAAGAGCAGAGAATAAAAGGACAAAAGAAAAAGGATTCTAATTTAATTCTTATTCTACAAGAAATAAAATATTATAAAATATCCTAATATATCATAAAACTCATTCTCAAGTTGGAGTATGAAAATAAAAAATGCTAGCTTAACAAGATGATTTTGAAATTGCTAACCATCAAGAGTTTTAGTGAAGAGATCAGTTGGTTAATTGTAAGTGTGAATACGATGAGTAACAACCTCACATGACTGAATAAGAATCATAACAAAATGATCGTCAGTTTCAATATGGTTCATGAGATCATAGAAAACAGGATTAGCTACAAGCTGAATAGCTGCCTGACTATCACAAAAGAGACGCATAGGGGAAGAATTACCAATAACAAGGGAACGATGGAGAGACTTGAGCAAAATAAATTCGCAACATACAACTGTAATAACCAAGTATTCAACTTCAGCAGATGGACGAGGAATTGTAGGCTGCTTCTTAGTATTCCAAGAAACAGGCGATTCCCTAAACATTACAAAATATCCTGACAAAGAGCGACGTGTAATAGAACATGATAAGGTATGGGTCGATACGGACCAATACTGGCTAGTCATCCCACACGACAAACAAACGAAACGAGCCCGGCTTATGGAAAAAGGCAACAGGCAGTAGGCACGGAAAAAGAATGATAGGACAATGCCTGTCCAATTAGCCACCAAACACATATAACAAGGAGAATAAGCATGGAATGAGGTAAGAACTTATGATCAACGTACTATTCACCTAAATATGCTCTACATGGTAGACATAGCTAACTGGAACGTCAGAGTATGCACGACCCCGTGCCTACCTTCCTGACCTTAGTATGTCTGTTTTGTAAGCTCAGGTACTCACTGGACTTGAGAAAAATGATGAGAGGAGGATAGAAAAATCTGGCACTAACATTGGCTCTGTTCGTGGGGATCGTATCATTTTTCAGCATCCGCGCAGCTCGAGCAAAATGGAAGGACAACTAGCAAGGAACTTGTTTAACCAGGTGGTCATGGAGGATTGGACACATTTAGAGGTGGAGTCCACCCCAACCCTGACACGGACAGAAGAACAACACCATCTTCGAACGACCGCAGAGCTTGCAAACAACTAGGATATTCTCCAGAATATCATGGCATCACAGAAGGAGATGATGAAGAGGTTGAAGGAGATGGAGGAGAGGGAAAATTGCAAGCCAAAGCGAATAGGATATGGTATACAGCCAACCCAGCTCTTATAGAACAAGATGGTGATAGTGAGACACTCAACCGAGGAGAGCAGGGTTCAGAGACAGCCCGGTGCATGGCAAAAAATGCAAAAAACACGGCCACCTCAAGAAGGATGGCACAGGCTGAAGGTGAAGAGGTTGCAGCATACCGCGTGTTGCAAGCATGTTACGTGTCATCGCCAAGAGGTAAAAAACATGCCAAGGGAAAGGCCCCGTTGAGAGAGACGGAGGAAGAGAAAGGAAGGAAAATAGTGGATTGTCGTTCTCAAGATGATACAACTATTCATGGCTGATCCAAATTTGAAGATATCGATGAACCTGGGGCAGTGTAATGGTGAAGTAGATCCATAGAATCATTTGTAAACATTCTGCACCAACATGGCCATATTCAAAGATATCGCAAGACATCTGGTGAAAGGTTTTTACAACAACCCTGATAGTAGAAGTCAGGGTGTGGTTCAAGAATCAGGAGGATGAGACCATTGAAAACTTCTATTAGCTCGAGCATAAGTTCCCAACTCACTCAAAGAAAGAAGTTCCAGAAGAAAATGTATGAGCTGCTGGAAAACATGTAGAAGCCGACAGAGACACTTTCTGCACACTGGGAGCAGTTCAAAGATGAGACAAACTAGGTAGAAGAAAGAAGTAGCCGGTTCCTCATAAGCAAGTTCATAAATAGCTTAAGGCATAAACTGTTGTTGAGGGATTGCACCCTGGACCTGCCAAAAATAATTGACGAGTTTATGAGGAAAGTTGGAAATTTCAGCAGGACCGACCTGGATGGAAAAAGAAAGAAGGAGACACGGGGTGGTCTCGGTCACCGGAAAGCTGATGCATACACAGACGAAAAGTTGAGAAAGGCTGGGCACGCTAAAGTGAGCACCCAGCAACCGTCAAGAAGATTACAAAGGACAGAGAGGGGTCTTTACACCCCTCATCAAGACACCTAAAGAAATATTTTCCCTGTGCGCAGGGAAAAGTATACTGGATGTACCACCAAATATGAGGGTAAACCGCAGCAAGAGAAGTAAGTATCATTTCTGTGATTACCATGACGATCATGGTCATGACACGAACGAGTCCATCCACTTGAGGCACAACATAGAAGACTGCATGCAGAGCGGTGAGCTTGTACACCTGGTAAAATATTCAAAGGCCAATAACAAAGCCACGTACCAGAATAAGAATAAGTATGAAGGCTTTCACAAGAAGCAAGATGACCGTGGCAGAGCAAGAAGCCCCCGACAGAGAGCGAGGGAATGATAAAGGATAAAAGGTTGCTAGAGCTTAAGCTGAGAAAGAACGTGGCAAAAGAAAGAGGGAGAACACCCCACAGAGGACATCAGAACAACGACGGTGACAGACATATACTCCGTAATAGGCGGGAGCGCCAGGGGAAGGACTAAATCTCAGCAGAAGGCATACTGCAGGCTGACACCACAACCAACACTGGTAGACAGGAAGTTAGGCGCAAATGAGGAAATAACATTTGACACTAGGAATCCGATATCAGATAGGCCGGCTGGTGGTGATTCGGTGGTGATGCGGTGGTGATAATGGTTAGGGTGATGGATAAGAGGATCCATCAGGCGTATGTAAGTAGTATAAACTCTGCAGAAATCAGGTATTGGCACTGTTTTGAAAATCTTGATGAGAACACGAGGAGAAAGTTGAAACCAACCGATATCCCGTTGGTGAGCTTTGCAGACAGAATAGTATGGCCAGAAGGAACCATACTTCTCCCTGTGATGGTGGGAGAATGAGATAGGAGCAAGGTTGTGGACATGGAGTTCATAGTTGTGAAAGAAAACAACTCGTACAATCTGATACTTGGCAGATCGGCAATAGCGCTATTGATGGAGATAGTGTCAACCTTGCACATGCTCCTAAAATTCCCAATAATTGGGGGAAGAGCCACAGTCACGGGAGATTAGCATAAGGCAAGTGAGTGTCACGAAATTGCTCTCAGCAAGCGTAAGCGAGAAGAAGAAAGCAAGAGCCAGGAAAGGAAGGTCAGTAAAGCTAGGCCTACCTGAATGTTCACAAGCAGAGGTGACCCATCAAAACTAGGCAAGAAAGTGCAAGCAGTACCACTAAGTGGGAACCAGTCAGTGTAGGTGAGAACATCCTCATCTCATGAGGTGAGAGACAAACTTGTGAAGGTGTTGAAAGATAACAGGAGAGCTTTCGCCTGGAAGCTGGAGGATATGACAGGAGCCCTAAAGAAAGTTGGTTGTCACGACCTGAAAGTAGACCCGTCCCAAAATCCTGTCAAGATAAAATGGAAAATGCTCTGTGGGGAAACGAACGAGGCAGTTAACAAGTAGTTGAGCTAGTTGGTTATGGCAATGATCCTGCAAGAAATCCTCTACCCAACATGGCAGGTTAACTCCGTGCTGGTGAATAAGAAAGACGGCAGCTAGAGGGTGTCCGTGGATTATACAGACCTGAATAAGGCCTTCCCTTATGATTGCTACCCGTTGTTGGTCATTACCCAAAAGGTAGACGCCCTCACTAATTACCCAATTAAATGTTTTCTTGATGCATATAAGGGATGTCTCCAAATCCCCATGCTAGAAAGTGATGTAGAAAAAATTGCGTTTATGACCGAGAGAGGAGCCTTTGAATGCCGGATGATGCTCTTTGGCCTTAGAAATACTGGGGAAAAGTACCAAGGGGTGGTAGAAAAGATCTTCCAAAACAGATAGGAAGGAACCTGGGGGTGTATGTGGATGACATGGTGATAAAGAGCAATCACTATGGAACCTTTGTGGAGGATGGCAGGGAGACCTAGTACGATTCAGGGAGACAGGTATGAAGCTAAACCCAACCAAATTTCAATTCAAAACAGGGGAAGGAAAGTTCCTGGGACACATAGTGTCAAATGAAGGGTTACATGCAAACTCTAAAAAGGTAAAAGCAATTTTGGAGATGAAATCGCCAAGCACAGTCAAAGAGGTTCAGGGCTTGAATGAGAAGCTGACAGCAATAAACCATTTCAGGTCCCGAACAACAGAGAGAGCACTTCTTTTCTTCAAAACACTTAAATGATGTGTGGACAAAAAGGGGGTGGTACAATGGGGAGAACTGGAAGAAAAATAATTCGAAGAGCTTAAGGCCCATTGAAGGATCTTCCAACGCTAATCAGCCCAAAGAAAGGAGAAACCTTGTACATGTACGTAGCAACAAGATAGGAAGCAGTAAGTGGTGCACTGGTTAAGGAGGAAAATAAGGTGAAATGACCTGTATACTTCGTTAGTCGGGCTTTGTAAGGCCCGAAATAGGGATACACAAGTTAGGAGAAGCTTTCCTTGGTTTTGGTTTACTCGAAAATGAGGCTAAGGCGATACTTCCAGGTACACCCTGTGATATTACTGACCAATTAGCCACTGAAAGCGATACTAACCAATCCATAGGCTTCAGGGAGATTGGTGAAGTGAGCAGTGGAGCTAGGAGAGCACGCCAATGAATACGCCCTGAGAAGAGCAATGAAGGGGCCGATAATGGCAGACTTTCTAGCGAAAATGCCTAAGGAAGTAAAGACGCGAGAAGTGGAAGCAGCACACAGCCCCGTCCAGGGTGAATGCTAAGATTGGTTGACAGGGCCAGGCGTGTGGAAATTGTAAGTGGACGGAGCGTTCAGAGTAGAAGAAGTCAATGCAGTCCTGGTGATATCGGATCCAAAAGATGTAGAGGTAACATATGCTCTGCATTTCAAGTTCCCTTCCTTAAACAATGAAGCAGAGTATGAAGCCCTAATTGCGATCATGGAGATAGCTAGAAAGCTGGGAGCAAGAAAACTGCAGGCACATGGAGACTCGATGCTGGTGGCTAACCAATACAACGACCAGTACGGTGCCGAGGAACCATCAATGATGAAGTAAAAAGATAAGGTCAGGGGCCCGGTGTATGAGTTTGAAGAGTTTGATATCACCAAGGTACCAATATCACAAAACACAAGGGCAGATGCGCTGAGCAAACTAGCATTTTCAGTGCATACACACTTGACTAAGTCTGTATTAGTGGAGGAGCTGGAAAATAGGTTTGCTGATGTAGAATAGGTGGGAGAAATACATAATGGGGAATCTAACAGGACAACACTCATCCGGGCTATCTAGAGCACGAAATGCTACTAGCAGACGAGAAAGAAGTGAGAACAGTTAGGAGAAAAGCATTGCAATACATTGTGAAAAGCGGTTTGTTATGCAAGAGGGGTCACACGGAGCCGTGGCTTAGGTGTACAGAGCCTTAGTTGGCAAACACGGTCCTTAGAGAAATACATGGGGGGATTTGTGGGAGCCATCAGGGGCCGAGAACACTCAGATTTCAGGCAGTGCGAGTTGGATAATATTGACTTACCATGAGAGCGCACGCGAAAAAAATAATCAAAGAATGACACAGGTTCCAGAACACACCGATGCAGAGAGTTACTACAGAGAAAATGACCAGCGTGAGATCGCCTTGGCCCTTTGCCAAATGGGGAATAGACATTGTAAGGTCGTTCCTTGAGGTTGGGGGAGGAAAAGGTTCTTGGTGGTGAGGATGGACTACCTCACCAAGTGGAAAGAAGTCGAGGCAGCATCAATTATAACTGGGAAGAAAATCACAAATTTTGACATAAGAAGCGTGGTGTGAAGGTTTGGAATCCCACAGGTGATAGTGAGCTATAATTGAAAGCAGTTTGCCAATGAAACCTCCAGATCTTAGTGCACAGGCCTGAACATAAGGCTGCAGTTCACATCTGTTGCTCACCTACAGGAAAATGGGAAAACTAAGGCGATAAACAGAATAATAGTTCATTGATTGAAGAGAAGGCTGGAGTAGGAAAAATAATAATAGGAAGAGGAGTTGGTTAGTGTGCTATAGGCATACAGAACCACGCCAAGAATGGCCACATGGGAATTCCCCTACCGCCTATCTTCGGTATGGAGTCCATCATCCCCCCAGAAGTCACTATGCCCAGTAGTAGAGTAACTGAGCCGATGGACCAGGAAGAGAATGACCTGGAAATAAAATAAAACAAGAAACAGCTACATAAGCTTAGAGAGAAAGAGGCATCGAAAGAAGCTGAATACAAGTCTTGGATATAGTAGCATTACAACGACAAGGTTAGACCTAGATCCTTGAAGGCGGGAGACCTCGTGCTGAGAAGAAATGAGGCACGCAGAGATCAGGTGTAAAAGAAGCTGGGTGTAGAATAGGAAGCCCCTACAATGTGATTGAACGCTTGGGAAAAAGAGCCTATAATCTGGAGACACTGGACGGGAGACAAATTTCCCGCACATGGAACGTTGCCCATTTGAGAAAGTACTATGCTTAAGTAGTTATAACTCTAGAATTGTGGCATATACAGTGGAACAGTTTGATATGTTGACGGGTGCGACGGAATTCCTGAAAAGGGACCAAATATTTTGTAAGCCAATAAGGGGTATAATCCTAAGGAAATTCCGGTCCGAGTCTCTGTTCTTTTGCAGTTTGGAAAACAGGTTTGAAAAACAGTGTTAAAAACATCATTTCCAAAGGGGAAGAATATCTCCCCCAGAAGACATCACGAAGACACAAAGATCCTTCAAATAAATAGATTATCCACGGTGGCAAGGCCTAAACACAAAAAAAAACAAAGGCCCGAGCAAACGGAATGAATATTGCAAAAAGCTGCAAGTAAGCCAAATGTGTAAAACTGGAGTGCTTTATTTTTGGAGGGTGTTTTGCCCCAATTGGATGCTGAATAGGGTCAGAATGAGGGATGGATGCAGAGAGGGGAGTGCACATTTCGATAATGCGCACTCCATGTTTCCAATTTTTTTATTACCCGACATGCATAATGCGCATTTTGGTAATGCGCATTTACCTGGCCAGACTTTATTTTTCCGGTCAAGGGAAGAATGCGCATTATAGTAATGCGCACTCGTTTTGTGCCTTAATTTTTTATTACCCAGCATGGCGCATTTACCTGGTCAGACTTTATTTTTCCGGTCAAGGGAAGAATGCGCATTATAGTAATGCGCACTCGTTTTGTGCCTTAAATCGGGAGAAAATGCTAAGATTGGTGCTACA
>JAULKJ010322378.1:0-10419 GCA_032355405.1 Rubia balearica
TCTACTAAAGTTCACACTATTCTTAACCTCAGGTTTTGACATCAACCCGAAGAACCCGTAATTCCTACAACTACTAGAACTAATGAATGCTTGAATGATTAAAACCCTAGGAGACTAAAGTTTGCTTGTATAGTAAGTAGATTTGGGCATTGAAAGGCCCAAAAGGTAGAAACCCAAGGCAGCAACATTGACAGGAGTTGTGTCGTATTCCACATCCTGGCCAGTACAACCTGTGCAACAGTGCACGGGGCATCGACTGGAGCCTTGTTTCGTGCTTTCCTGAGTGCATGTTTCGTGCTGAATTGCACGACCCATCATATGGATTTAGTTTCTTTCGTCTATGATTGCAAAGGTCGTGTTGGATTGCACAACCCATTGGATGGAGGTCTTCCACCCAGCTTCTAAGCACGCGGGACATGCAAAGTTACATGTTCCACGGGTTGGGCCTTCAGATTCCTGCGTTCTTAGAGCACGAGCAGTGCTGGTTTGCACGTCCCATCTTTTGGCCTTCGTTCCTCAATATGAACTATGGCACGGGCCGTGCCATTTTGCGTTGCTCGTATAATTTCTTCTACTTTTTGGAATTAGTGCTTTTCTTCGTTGCCTTTAGTCTTCTACCATCCTGGTAAATGACCTTCACTAAACTACAAATGAGCTCACAAAATAGAATCTGGATGCTCGTAAGGACATAATTCCATTAGACTAAAAATTGGTTACAAAATAATAGATTTAGATATGAAAACCAAAAAAGGTTATCAGAACCCATTATGATGTAAATCTACCTAAATCCAGAAAACTATTAACCAAAAGATAACACAAGAGATGTTAAATTCTTTAGAAAATACATGCATTTGATGTCTCATCATCTATCCTATCATTGCCACAGAATTTTCCCAAGTTTGCATGAAATTATATTCTTTGTCTGGGTGGGTTGGACTATCCATCATAATTAGGTTATGAAAATAATAGATGAGGAAATGATCCAATATGTATCCAAAATGTAAATCAAATATGAAATTGGTGTTCAACACCTTAGTTGCAGTGCATTTCCAGCGTACCCATTGAACATAATGCTCCTATGCTACCTTGTTGAAGAATTTCCATTTTGATGTGGGCTCTATAGAACGCTCGTGACCCCTTTGTCTTTTGGTGTACCACGTAATAACCCATATCCTGGTAACAAAGAATTTCTCTAGTTCCTTCCATGGAAGATTGCCCATTGTTTTAGACCACCGAATGTAGATGGTGAAAGATTAGCTTGTTTGCTTTTTCCCTTGTTTTACCCATCCTTAATGAATATGAACTCGTGAAAAGATGTAATTTTAATGAATAAAAGGATAATTGGAGGGATTGTATTTCTCGATTTGATTACAGGACTTAGGAGGAACCAAAATTTTATACGGGACAGTTTAGAGTCGAGAACATTGCTAGGAGGCCATTTGGAATCCATTGTGGCATATTCTGATTTCGGAATCATGGTCAAAATTAAAAATGAGGTTATTTTCCCTTACCATTTTCTATTTTGACTCTCTAATGTGTATCGCAACAGTGTCTAATGGGGTTTAAAATACAATCAAAGGATGTTTCAATTTCGGAACATTTAATTGAGTTTAGCAGTCTTTTCAACCGTGTTTTTTTTATAAAGTGACATCATTTATAACAAATGCCTCTCAACACCTGCTAAAAGCTTAAAATTCGCCTCCTTCTCCAAACGTTTAATTTCTTGCATACTATAAATCTCCAAACAATCTTCATATTTTCTCATCCACCCTCACAAATTTGTTTTGAGGATTCATCAGGAACTCAAGATAGTGACATCCATCACATGCCCCTTCATTTTCTGCTGCATGAATCCACGACCAAAAACCTCAAATGGTTTGAAACCCTCACACCACTACCCTCGCCTCATCTCTATCACATATCTCGGTCCCATCTCCACTGACGTTGTTTAATCTGTCGGCATCTAATTCTCCGACTTATTCCTTTCTGATGGACCCATTGCCCAGAGTAGCAAGGTCCAGGTGTTTGAGCCATGGAAAGGTCGGGTGAAGGTGATCGGAAGGGTAGGGTTCATAATTGACTTAGTCGATCTGCAGACAGCCATAGAAATGCTTGGACTTGAGAAGACAAAGGTAGTTTTAGTTTTTTTGTCCATACACATTTTTTTTGTTATGTGTAGTTATGGATTGTTGATTACTAATAATATGTGTTAATTATTTCATTAAATATGATATACAATACAAAAATAAGTTCTAATTAGTTTTTCAGGATTCAGTTGCAGACATTCGACTGATTCTAAATCAGTGTTGTCTGAAAACAATAGTCAAGGTAGAAAAATCAACCCTTAACAATACCCAAGAAGTCGTCTATGTGATGTGGTGATTAGACAGGCTGCCACTAATAGGTAACATCTTAATTTTGTAAATATGTTTTCAATCATTTACCATGTTGTGAGTTAATAAAGTGTTATGGATAACTTTTTGGTTTTCTTTGTAGGGATAAAGTTGTTGGAGATGTCTTTCTCGAATGGTTCCTTTTCGGATGAACAAGGTTCTCTAAACAACAACGTGGAGTATTGGAGAGGTTTTTTTTTCTTAAACAATAATCATGTATGGCTTTAGGTAGACATACCTCCCACTCATCAATACATTCGACAAGTAACTATGTACTAGTCTAGGTTTATGAAATTCAACTAAATCAAACTTTTCAAACTAGTTAAAGTTAAGGTACATCATAACAACCTATATTGGTGTATCCAAATCACCAAAGCCCTTTCATATTTAGTTACATTTATTTTGTCTACTTTACTACATTAAGCCTTACTATGTATATAAGATTAGCTACATTTTCTTTGTCAACTTTAATACGTTAAAACCTTACTACGTATTTCTCATTTTGTCTTTACAATTAATTTTGTCTAACAATTTGTATGTTTCTTTCTAAAACGACTTACATATTTTGGTCAACTAAATGTGGATATGAACAGCACTATGAAAACATTTCTATTACTCATAACCACAGTTTCCGATAATACTTCTGATTACGGAAGTTAACTCACAATGGAAGCATTACTAGAGTGGATTGTCATTCCGATTTTGGAACCCAAACATTATTACATTTCATAGAGAAGATCAACTATTTTGAAACGTAATAAGAAAATCAGCAAACACACATTGAAATCCATTACTGATCTAACAAATTTCAGATTTCCAACCTAAGTTCCAAAATTGCAACACCTCCTGACGCAATAAGGATACTAGAACTGACATTAGATTCCGAAATTGGAACTCGAACTGACCAATATGTATTCTGGCTATAAGAGATCGGCAACACATTCCAAGAACAAAATTTGGATTTTAGATGTATGTTTCACGCACGAATATTTCCATCCTTTACGAAATTGGAAACATTACAAGTTAGTTTAATTAACAGAAACCACTTTTTTCAGAAAGGTTGTACATATAATTTACAATGACAGTTGTGGAACCACCATGCAGCAAAATGGTAGGATCCACGGCTGTACCACCACTAGTGGAGAGGCCTCTATTAAAGGTTGTTCCTTTGAACCAGAGAAATAACTTTGGGGTGACTTCTCTGGTCCCGCCTTGGATTGATGAAGATCAATAGCAGTTTCGGGAATCGCTTTCCAATGGTACAATCAAAGGCCGTTCAAAATTGCCTCTGAAAAGGGGGGAAGAACCGCTTTTGATCGGTTCCAATTTCAGAACATGATTCATGGCGTCGGACCCATTGATTGGTTACGAGTTCGTAACCCTTCACACCGGAACAACTCTCCCACCAACCCAATTTGTTTCTGCCTTGGATGACATTTCCGTTCCAAATATGTGAATTCATGATTTGGAACCATTTAATGCATGAATTTTTTTCAGACTTGGAACAATCATCTAATCTTGTGTTCCAAATTCGTAACCGATAATCGGATCCACTGGAAATTTTCAAAGTTGGGAAATTTGTTCCAAGATCGGAACACGATTCGAAAAATATGGTAAATTGTGCTATTTAATTAGAATTCGGCTACATGAAAGCCTCATATAACAGTCCAGGTTACATCAAAATACATGTCATTTTCACACTATCTATAAAAAATCTATAGACTATGCTAGCAGAGTAACCATCTTTAGATAGGAATAGAAATCTAGCAAATTCTATTCCAATGAAGAAGTCATCATTTATACTAGCTACTTTTCCCACTACGTTGGGATTTCCAATAGAAACGGAATGAGGTTTCACAATATAGCTAGCCATGTAATTTCTTGCCATGTTGATATCAACTTGCAAATTAATACGGCTTGTGATCCTTTGGAATAATTTGTGAATGGAGAATGTTAATAATATATGTAATAAATCAATAAATTAAGCTACAACATGGAAACAATGGAACAAGATTTAACCCGTATCTTACTTCATCGATTTCAAGATAATTCACACATATTTGTTTGAGACACTCCACGGCATATAGCATTATGTAATACCCGCACTCCCAATTGTTCGATTGTTTTTTGTAATAATTAATATGAAAGGAATTAATTAATCATTACTAAAATTCTAAATTTTTGAATTCAAACTTATTGCCAACATGAAAACAAAATCGCACCTTGATCTCAACTACCTCCAAACCCTTAGTACTAGTATCGGTAGGAAAAACGATGGACGCACCCAAAATCTTAAGTAATGACTCGGACTGTTGAAAATGTAGAGGATCCATCCCATAAAGGCAATTCTTTTCTGGGACAATAAAATATTAATTTCCAATGGTCCTTAAAACATTGTGATGAATAAAAATAATTCATAAAATCTGTGGTTTGAAGGAAATTATAATTTCATTATCACCTCTCAATGTAAGGTGAAACTAAAATTTTTTATCCGTTCGTCCTAGACTTTTGTTGATGTAATCGACCCTCTCTTTGACTGTGTTACCAATTTATTGTGTCATAACCGGGCACAAGTGCTCTATCCACCCCGTTTCATTTTAGTTAGAAAATTAATACATGTACCTTTGAAATTAAATAAAAAACATTAATTGTAAAAAAATGTTGGTGTAATAAATTATTCAGTGGAATGCATGAAGGTATAGCACTTACATTACGTAGATAGACATTAGGATTTAATTGACTTGGTCACACCTCCATAGGTCTTTGAAGTCACTCCATGCAGCAATGATTTCCCATTTTTTGACCAAATACACATTCATTCCCGAGCAATAAATATGTTGAGTTGATTTGGTGTCCGCCCATCAAATCATACAAGAACCTAATGAAGTGTGGTGAATCCTACAGAACTTGTACCCATATGACTATTGGTTTATCATTCTTATGTGTTTTTTCAATTGTTTTTGGGATCGTTGTTGGCTTATCCTTCAAATGAAAATCTTTTGTAGGTCCACATAAATTAGGTAAATTAGGCAACGAACCCATGGTAGAAACAGTCCTTGGGTGGGTCTCACATGCTTGTAATGACCATATGAAATTGGTAATAGGACGTAAAGGACCAATGCTTCTCCAATGAAACTCTAAATATCCCATCTCTAATTGGCACAGAGCGATGATGTTGATTGACTTGTGCATAATACCATCAGCAAAGTGGATTGGCCTACCCTTGTCCCCTTGATCAATTTACATCTCACACAAATGAGATGACTCGAACGATATTGAAAAATTATGTAAAGTAAAGGTCAATGCAATAAATTAGGATTGAAAAAGAAAAATATATTGTTTTTTTCTTCGGACATGATGGCAAGGACAACATTATTGACTTCATCTCTTGGCGGAAGAAGATTAGGATTGTGGTTAACCTCAATATCTCCCGATGAGTGGTGATATCCTCTGGACGGGTGAGTCTAACCCAGTGAAAAATCATATAAATTTTTGGTAAAGGAAGACCGGTGTGTTCAATTTACTTATGAATCAAGATTTCTTGTTTCTTAATCCCTTTGTCTCGTAGTAGCGCTTCCTTTTGAAAGATCTGGAACCAAGATGGTTTATCCCTATTGTAGGACTAGACAATTCCGAATGCATCTCTTTGGGAGAAGAATGCTCCAACTCTTCTAGCACACCCTGGGTGTTTGGGTTTTTAAGTTGCCTTGCACAAGATGTTGTGCTTACTCGAGGGAATACATCACCATTCTAATTATTCTTGCTTTAATTTAGCCTATGCACTTGTTATAAAAAGCACTTTAATGTAATACAAAATCTAATTGTAGCTAGAAAAAATTGAGGGGCTTACAACTCATTTGACAATTTGAAGTTTGGGATCCTTACCATATTCACCTTATCTCTTTTGACGGCTCTTTAGGAATAGATTGCACCTGTCAATTTCATCCTCCTTCATTGGTATTACCGGTGATCTTGCCTCTTCCTCAGTCATCCCTCATTCAATTGGGAGTTGGAAATGCCTCTCAAAACGTTGTTTAATTAACTCGAGAACTGCCAATCCATATCTCCCACGACTCTTACGATAAGGGGTAATGTTTTTTTTGCAATCCATTGTTTCTAAATCCTCGTACCCTACGTTCATAGCTCATAGAGATGTTAAAAGAAAATAAATATAATTTGAGTTAGGGAAAAAATTATGTATAAAAGGACTCTCATTTTCCTTATTCTTCAAGGCTTGTCACTTGTGGAACTCCCAACTTTCTGGTTGAATATGTCTATAAGTCAATTGTGGATGATCTTCTTTCCTACTTGAGAATATATATATATATATATATATATATATATATATCTATATATCTCTAAACAAGGTATACTTGTGTCTCTCCAACTCTTCGACATCATGGTCACTGCCCTCTTCTTTAAATCTTCCATATCCGGAGCATCAAACTCAAACGGTCTCTATTTAGATTTTAACATCTGTCTCGAAGTCAAAGCAATCAGCTTAAGGTTAATGTACGAAATTTTTTAATTGGATTTTTGTTTAAATAATTTTTATTCTATCATTTGATTGAAGGTACCCTACATTCCGTCCATAAAATATCTTTATATTCTTTTAGAAACTCGTGCCAATTATCGTATCGGATGTATACCCTTGTTCTGTTGACCAATCCTAACCAACTAGGACATTTAGCTCGTTTCTCCAACAAACATTTTCTCGATTTGTTGAAAATCAACAACGTTAATTCTTTCCTAGACATTCTTCTTTCTAATGTCCTGCAATGTGTTATGGCAGTCCCAACTGCCTCCAACCCCTCATCTTCATCCTCATCAATGCCTAAGGTTTGTGATTTTCCACCTAGTGCACATACATGTTCATCACGAGACCTCTTTCGGGACATTATAATACCCAACAACTTGCATCACAATCAAACACAAATTGAAAAAATAGGGTTTTATGTATAGCATATGAAAAATCAAACATTTATGGTTACAACCTATACATTTATACTTAACAAAATACACTAACAAAACGAATATATCCAAAAATGAAAAACCAAGGTAAAATTCTAATCATAGAACTATGGAAATGAAGAAATGTTTACCTCTGCATCCAAACAAAAGGATTTGGAAAAAAATGAACTCATCTCCTTAGAACACTCAGGAAGGAGAAACCCTAACCCCCATACTTCCCTTTTTTGTAAAATTCCTGGGATTTGGTTGTGTAGATGATAATGTGTAGGGTTTCATGTGTTTTACAAACTACAAGGTCACTGGGTTAAGAATTTGTGATAGAAAGAGTGGTCGAAGAAGAGAGGACACTCTGGGAGATAAAAATGGAGGGAATTCGCAGGGAGCCAAATGGACAAATGCTCCTGTTCATATTCCTTGACAAAAGCCCTTTTACCCTCAACTATAATCTCCCATCTAGGGTTGATATGATCTTTTACATTAGAAGACTTGATGAGCTTGTGCAGCCATTATGAATGGATATTATCTCCAACCCAACCAACTTCAATCTACTAGCATGAAACCTAAATCCTCTAGTTTTGTCTAGTGTTAAAATCAACCCATGCACATTTAAAAATTGGCTCTCTTATTGTAACATAATTGATCTCCCAAATTTCCATAACAGTACCAAAATAGCACGTATGGGCGTACATCGGATTATTTTTGGCCACACTACGAACATGCAATGCTTCTGACACTAGTGAAACTCCACTATTCTGAGAGACATCCTTATCATCTATTGATTTTGTGGAAAATGAAAATATTTTGATGTCATAATGATGAGACGTCAAATGCATGTATTTTTCTAAGCATTTAACATCTCATTTGTTATCTTTTTATTGGAAGATTGCTAGAATTAGGTTGATTTACATTATGATGGATTTGGGCTTACATTATGACGCCGATCGTCTAGAATGACCCGAGGGAAAGAGTTATTGTGTGGCACTGATCGCCCGCTCTAACTATAACCGAGGAGAGGTGAGAAATGTCTTCACTCGAATGGTGTTGATAAGTTCTCCACAACATGTGGTTAATGCATAAAAATAGGATGATTAGTCGATTATCAAAGGATAACTAGAAATGTAAACCAAATGCGCCCAAAACTCGTTATCATCTTAGTTACATCTTTCGTGCTAGTGTGATTTTAGTTATATTTTTCTCTCTAATTATTGGTTGATTTAGTTATTTAAAGTAGTCGTAGTATTTTCTAAAATAAAACCCCCCAAGTTTGTTACCGCACACTTAGAGTGACATCTTTGTGTGCTTTTATTTATGCTTAACACTCGATAAAACCCTCTTTTCCTCATGAACGATCCCGACTTGCTACGATCCACTTTCTAGTAGTTAACCGCAATTAGGACATATAAATACTATCTTTGAGAGGTACGACAACAGCCTCCCATATAACCCCCAAACGAAATAATGGTGCCCAAAGGTCTTCAAGACAACCACTTAACTATTTTCGGATGATGAATGGTCGATATGTGACCTCATAGCCATGACGCAAGTATTCTAGTGTGTTGTTGTAGAACTTGAACTTTCTTGAAAGTAGGATTCAACACTGAAATTTCATCCACGTGGATCAAAATGCATGGGACAACGTATTTATGATTCCGAAGAACATACAAATGTGCCGCACACAAATCCTCAGCACTGGGGCTAAATATCTTACCCTGTCAAACCCCTTGTCCCTCCATCCGCCCTTCATGTCTGGAACTGGGAACCCTACAGATTTAACCTCCTTAATATAATCGGTAGAAAAGTCAATAATTTCCTTAGCCACATACTGTTGCACAATACTTGCATCAGGCCTATACATGTTCTTCACAAAATGCTTGAAATTTTACATGTACCACTTGAATGGATACATCCATCTTAAAAATACAGGATCACAAAACTTGATCTCACGAACAAAATAAGTAATCAAATGGACCACTATGTCAAAGAATAAAGGTGGTAAGTACAGCTCCATATGACATAATACTTCAACAACTATAACTTGCAATCGATCAAGCTTTGCAACACTTATGGTTTTTGAACATATAGTCTTGAAGGACAAATATAGCTTTGTAATACACAATATTACATGGGACGACAGTGACGACCTAATGATAGTTGCATTCAATTCCTGCATCGGGTTATGGCAGTCATGTGATTTCATGCGATTTCATGCCTACCAACTTCAACTCTGATAATGATACACAAGCACTAATATTCGGAGAATAAGCTCCTGGCACTTTCACACTACTTAGCGGCTCATAGTACAACTTCTCTCTAGCTGAGATATGGAATAACAAGCAAGAGGGAGATAGCAAGCATCTCCATCTGTAATGGAACCAAGACTTTCCCTAATACTCATTTCAACCAAATCAAGCTGAGACTTCAATCCATCTTTAGTTTTACGCAGGGTATTGAAAAGTGTCCCAATCAAAGAATCACACACATTTTTCTCAATTTGCATTACATCAAGACATTTTCGGACATAAAAATCCTTCCAGTAAGGGAGTCAGAAGAAGATTGAACGTTTCTTTTAACTACATTCAATCGACAACTTTTGCTTCCCCTTTCCAAAATTATTAGGCAATCCACTAACTCTTTCAAAAACCTTTGCGCCTGTTAATGGTATAGGTACTTCTCGCAACTTTGTCTTTCCATTGATAGCCCTCACAATGAAAATGTTGATGTTCTTGGTAAAAATTATTACAACCATGCTTAAGAAGACAAATATTTCAAACTCACAAATTGGACATTGATAGTGCCATTTCACAGAATATCCCGACAAATTTTCATAAGCAAGAAATCATTTATGGTGCAAAACAAAATGGCTTTCATCATGAAAATATCATCCGCATCAGCATCATAGGTATGAACTCCTTCGTTGAACAACATCAACAAATCATCCACTAGGGGAGCAAGATATAGATCAGTGTCATCACCCGGTTGCTTAGGCCTCGAAATTATCATTATAAGAGGACGTACTTTCTTTTCATTGTAAAATCGACTGGATATTGTAGATCAC